>WEIT01040740.1:20853-49829 GCA_013389985.1 Dryoscopus gambensis | reverse complement strand
CCAATAGCTTGTTAACGCACGTACACACATATACTTCTATTATAACATCTTAATTCTTAACTTAAACTGTAAAATCACATTACTATGCTTAAAAATCCTCCACCATATTACCTAATACTGTTTCTTATTAAATTAGAGCATATTCTTACTTATAACTATAGAAACATAGGTTTATAATTTCTCTGCTTAATGTCTGTGTACTTTTATCATTACATCAACCCAAGCTCTTTCCAGGGCTGTAAATCAAACTCATTAGTGTCTGTGGAAGTTTCTACTTTTCTGTTTCCCACGCCCATCAAAGCTGTAGATTACAAAATAAGCACTTATAAAATCATGTGGGTCTAGAAATTAAGGTAAATGTGGAGTTAATATTTCCTGTTCTAGAGAAAGTCCTGTCAGTCTGTTCAGACTCTAACAATAACAAACTAAAGAAGTTGTATGAATGTTAAATTCTTGAACAATTGCCCACAGGCAATATTTGCTGATGGTGAAATTGAGACATGAGGAGGTGGAAAAGGAGTAGGTGTAAAAGATATAAGAGGAACAGAAAGAAGACAGAACAGTGGACACAGTGGAGGATGGATAATTGACAGCAATATTCAGGGTCTAAATTCGCTATTAGCTTGCAAGGAAATGAAGTAATACCATTTAAAATTAGCAAGGTGGGTTGCTGAGATACATGCAGAAAATAGACACTTCAGGAATTTTCAAAGGAAATACAAATTATGTTTTGATGATCTGTCCATCCCACAGTCTTCCCATTCTCTTAGTGAGCAGAACTTGCTGCATGAATAAAGAGCCACAGATAAATACACAGCTTTAAATTCAACTGTGTTTTCTTCTCTGTTGGGCATAAAATTATAATTTTACAAAAAGCACAAGCTCTTATGACCTTGCTCAGCTATTTTTGTGTTCAAATCCCAGCTGGGATCTGGAGGCTGGTATTTTTCTGAGTATTTTACAAACCTTCAAAAATGTTAGCCCACCCATTCATGTGCTATCTGAGCCTCAGGGAGCTGAAGAGAAAACTCCAGTAGTGCACGGTTCTGAATTTGAACTATCATCCATCAGTGTCTTGGTGTGATAACTTTTCATAGGCACAGTGGTTCTGAAAGCAACTGCATGTGCTTACACTAGCTCATGGAACAGGCTTGATTTTTATACATTCAATTATCCCTTTCTATGAGCCTTTCAGATCTGTTTGTCAGTACTTTCTGAATCAGACTATAAAGATAAGGACATTTTCATAGACAAATAAAATATGACATGGCAGTATGCAACAGCCTATGAACAATTATGCAAAAATTACAGTAAACCACAAAGATGATGTATATAGCTTTTGACCTCTTTAAATTGTTTTATATTCAAAGAATAGAATCACAACAAAGGGTTCATTTTCTTTTAAAAAGGAAGGAAAATGTCAGTATTTTAAAGTGAATATTGTGACTTCCAAGTAAGTGTCATTCTCAGTAAATATGGTGTAATCAACATGTGCATTTTTAGACAGGTACTGACATTGCGGGTTGAGACTGTGTGACCCAGGAATCAGCTGCTCTACACGCAAAGTCTGTCCCCTTTCCTGAGTGACCTTCAGGGCTAGAGAGCACAGACAGACTGGGAATACAGATTTCTTTAAACTGATTTACCCAGTGCCCAAAATGTTGGTGATGATTCCTTGTGAATCTTTGCTGATGCTTTGACAGATACATAGGTAGATGAATCGGGCTATTTATGGTAATGATTTGCTTTCCTGAATTTTTTTTCCCCAAGATGAAATAGTGGATGGGAGCACATTCCCTAGAATAATGGCAGGGTTTATCTTCTCCAAGGGAATGTATTAGCTTTCCTCTTCCAAGGAATATGGTTATGTAAAAAAGGCAGGAGGCTCCATTAGAGCAAACCTGAAGCTGCAACAAGGCAGTCTGAAAGGAAGGCGGCATCAAGGAAGTCTGAAAATGTAGCATAGTTGTCATTTTGTCCAATTGCTTCTGAAAAATGAAAAGCTATCAAAATACAGACAGGCATAAGCTGCCCAATATAAACTTGAGCAGCAAGGTTCTCTCAATCATTTGGAAGGAAGTCTGATATCCTTAAAATATCTTTCCTTCTGCACATGCTTTGAAGAGAGCAGGATAGAATTATTTTTCCACTAAAAAATTTGCATGGGAGAATTTTTTTCAGGGTTTCAGAGTTTTCTGACTTTTGGCAAAAAAATGTAATAAAACTCTCACTTCACTCCCAGACACCAAAAGAAATGTGATTTTAAATGGCATGGGGATTTTTAATAGAATTTTTTATTTCATCGGCACACATTTTATTTCAGAACTGATGAAAAATCTATTTCTGATGTTTAGCTACCCTGCTGAATGGAGCTAAGCTCTTATGTAAAGTCTCAGAAGACTATGGTCTACTCCTTAACTACAGGTCTCAAAACAGTGCAGAAGCTGCCTAGTTGAAATACCTTCGAATCAATCAGTAGGCATTTCTCAAGTCCCACTGATAGATACCATATGTGTACAGGATCAGAGAGTTATCTGCAGGAACTATTTATTTTTTGTCTAAAATATCTTCTGATAAAATTTTAGATTGTAAAGAGACAGGAACTGATTAAAACTTTATGTACAAACATATATGCAAAATACACTTAAAAGCAAGCAAATACTGAGGATATTAAACCTGACACCTAGAAAAAACCACTATGCTTAAAGAACTGTGCATCTGCAGAGAGGGTCCTACTGCACTTTTGACTGCAGGAGATTTTACAGTGACAAATCTGCTTTAACTCCAAATGAGAATTAAAATAAAAACAAAAATGGAAAACCTGGTGTGCTTAAAACCACACCAGTTATTAGGGCAGAGAGGCACTTTGAGTGGAAAGTTTCCATCTCTCTCTTCTTCCAGTAGCCTATGGAGGTGGTCAGCACCTCACTTCACCAGTCCCAGGCATCCAGAAAGGAGGGTAAAAGTCCTGTGAAAAATGTGCTTTTATGGAAGAGGTCAGGAAACAATTCAGTTGTCACTGCAGGGTTCTTTAACAGCATTAGGTACAAGGCTGTGTTTCTCTTCCCAGCAGCCATTCACTAAACTCTCTAGCTCCTCAGATGAATGGAGTAGGTGCATTACCAGCGAGTCTCATTCATTACACCAGTCTGACTCACTCTAGGGAAAAAAACGAGATCACTGAACAAGACAGATTTCTATGGGAAAAACTATGTGGTTGTACATCACAGTAAAACCTTCCCTGGATCCATTTTCCTTTCCTATACGTAAGCTAAAGAGGGGAAAGCACTCAAATAAGGATCGCTAGCCACATTTAAATGGAGTACCCACATTAGTGAAAGAGCTGGATTGTACAAACCAGAATATTTAAACATCTCAAACTTTTGCCGGTAAATAAAAAAAAAATCTTAATTAGGAGAGTGCTCAATCATTTTCTGTGCTTTAAGTACTCTGGAGAATAGAAAAAAAAGTAAGAGACAAAGAAGAAACAGAAAGCTTTCCAGTCATGAGGGGACATCCTGCAAGCCAAAGGACATGAAATCTACAGACTGTAAATTCTCCTTACCCAAAGGAGTCTTAGAAAGTGGTTTTGCGTGTATAGGTCAGAACAGCTCCAGAGATACTTGGTCAACCCAAAGTACAGACTAAAGAATCACTTCTCATCTCTTCCAGGATCATGTTTCCATCTTCAACATCTATGATATAGTATAAAGCATTATAACCTCTGGTTTTGTAAGACAAAGTAACTCCCCTAAAATCTATAGCAATCATTAGATTTCTGACACATGAAGATTTGATCGTAAGAATCCCTTTACTTAGCACAAAAATGCCAAACAAACAAAAAACCAACCCCCCACAATTATGTTAAAAAACCAAGAACAAACAAAAAGAAATTTATGACTAACAATCAAAGAACACAAAACAACTTTTCAACTAAGGCAAAATAAGAGATACAACAAAATAGCTCTGTTTCAAAGGCTGCTTATGGGATTCCTGGCGGCACAGAAGAAATATTCTAAGAAGCCAAGCTGCACCACAGCTGGCAAGGGCAACTATCCATAAGTATTTTCTTTTGACATAATGTATACTTGCAGTAGTAGCTTCTTACATACTATCTAAGTACAAATTCACCCAAAGACATTGAGTTCTCAAACATCTTGAATATGCGTAATCTTTCTGGACCTCAGCAAAGCTTTCCATACTGTCTCTGACAGTATCCATCTGGACAAAATGTCCAGCATTCAGCTGGGTAAACACACCATGCAACTGGCTCAGGGTAAGGCACAAAGAATTACAGTGACTGGGGTGACATCAAGCTGGCCACCTGTCAGGAGTGGGGTTCTGCAGGGTGCCATCCTCAGCCCTGTGCTCTTCAACATCTTTCATAACAAGCTTTCTTAATGACACAGGACTCAAAGGAACACTAAGAAAGTTTGCTGACCCACTAAATTGGGAGGAGCTGTTGACCCCCTTCCAGGCAGGGAGGCCCTGCAGAGAGACACCAACAAATCAGAGACATGGGGAATCACCAGCCATGTAAAGATGAACAAGGGCAACTGCCAAAATCTGCACCTGCGACAAGTCTGATGGATTGCACGCTTTTTACCTTCTCATTTTCACCTGGAATCTAAATGTGAAGTTCTTATGAAAGGGATGTCAAGCTGCTCGCATAATATAGTTCTTTTCATACCACCATTGCACTTCTCATTAGGTCTTTCTTTTTCAGTCTAACAATGCCCAAGAGGCCATAACAGTTTAAATAAGCTGCAGGTTATTAATCAAAGTGAAGACTTTTATAGAAATCAACACAAATTGAAAGCTGTAGCTGTTTTTAAGAGCAGCAGTAATTAATGAGGGAAATAACGCTGGTCAATACAACAAGATAACTATTGGAAATTAGGCACTGAAAAACATTATAATATTACAGGAAATCTGGGTCTTACAAGATTTTTAATAAACAACAGCTAAAAAATGCAGATTATCTCTTTGAAAAAAGATAAAATTGTACCACTAATGTTTTTAGAACAGGGATAATTTTAACACTGAGCCTGTAACCAGAAGATGGAAAGCTGTGAGAAGATTTTCAGACAGCTTCTGAGTTTGTTGGGCTGGGCCCAGCTTTGCTTTTATAGACAGTAATGCATGGTGGAAGCTGTCTGGGATATAAAACAGAATAAAGAAAGGAAGAAGGCCAGACTTGGAGCCTGAGTTCATTTGCATGTGGAGCTCACTCATTTTCATTAGTGGGTTACTCAAACACACGTATGTTGTTTGCACTCCAAAGTATCTGCTTTAGTGGATAAGTGGCCTACAAATTCAGCCTTGTATTTAACAGGTATGCTCTTTTAGAGCTTCAGCCCAAGAAATTCAGAAACAAACAAAAAATAGGGGAAAAGGGTGTTCAAGTTAACTGAAAGTATATTCTAGGCACAAACCTTGTTAATAAATGGCACAAGTAGGGAGATCTTTCATGTAAATTTTGGGGGAAAACCAGAGTAAGTTAAAACAACGTAAATCAGGAAATCAGAGTGACTCACCACTTAAAAGGACATAAGAAAGGCAAGACTTGCTCTAAAAATATATAGGAAAAAAAGATACAAATGCAAGTATTGAAAGTTTTATTTACAGGATAAATTGTTTCTTAAAAATGGCAAGAATGAGAGGAGTATTTATGGCTTATCTTGCTTCCCTTCTTAAAGGCACAAATATATCCCTGCCCTGTGGTAATAATGTACTTACAATAATAGCCAAGGAAGGTGGTGAGGCAGAGATCAGAATAGAAATCTAAATCGAGTATGGAAAATTTGGTCTAAAATTTGCTTCCTAGCTCAATTATTAGCAAATTTTGTTGAATGTACTACCTGAAAAAAGGTCATGTTTAAAGATGAAGGCAGCCAGGGAGGCACTGCTCAGTACAGTTTATTACAGCTAAGCAGGAAGCTCCTGGCAGAACACAACAGAGACTGACTGAGCTGCTGCACACCCTGGCCAGCCAGGGGGGAGGCTGAAATGAACGCCAGCAGGAGGTAATCAAACATCAAGGGACTACACACGGACAGTGGCACCAGGAAAAGGGTGGTGGACTCTGACCAACTCCGCCTCTCCTACTGTGCTCCTCCTGTGGCGTGCAGGCCATGGTTCTTGCAAAGCAAGGACAGCTTACCTGCTTTGCCAGAACTTCCCTGGCGGGAAGGATACCGAGCATGTGATGCACTGGGCTTGCGGCTGGTATCCTTCTTCTCTCCCGAAAGTCAGGAGAGAGCGGAATCCACTCAGCTAACCACCCTGCCACCTCGAGAAGCTGGCTGCTCATGCAGTGCCCCTCACTACCTGCAAACTTTTGGATCATGATATATCCATCCCAGAATGAACAAGGATTGATTTCTTGCCTTTTACCCTTCTGTGTCTAGAGTCTGGGAGAAGCTTGCTTACAGGAGTTAATGAGGAAGTTCACTCAAAAGGTGATTCAACACCGGTTGGAGAAAACCAGAAAGCAGGAAGGATGTAGCCACTCGGAAGAATAAAAGGAGCACAAACATCAGGAATGCAGCAGTACACAGCTAGTAAGAGCAAAGCTGGGGAACTCTGAGAGAAACAACTGTATGGTATTTTGGTATTATGCTGTCAATGAGTAGTGTCCAGAATGAACACAGAGAGCAAGGAATTGTACCTTCTTGCAGCAAATATGCACATCTGTTGCGTCTTTTTCTGAGCGTAGCACTTACTGTGTTACTGTCTGGAGAGGGCAGCATGGCCTACCAGGGCTGTATGACCTGTAGTGAAACAGAGAGGGCAATTTTTGATAAAAGCAAAAAATCCTCCTCTTGTCTAAGCAGATTGTTTTCACGCACCATACCTTACAGAGTAATTCACCTTCCAAGATGAACTTGGATTTCAGGTGGTTGTTAACTTTCCCTGGTTATTGTTTAACTTTCCTTTCTGGTCATTGCACAGACTTCTCTGAGCTGGTAGTGACCATTTGGGGACCTTGTCCATCCAAAGGGAGTGAACATTAGTTGCAATTTAAACCCAGCTGTGCAATGTTTTGAGAGAGAGAAGGAAAATACAAAGATACAGACAGAACAAGATCAGGTGAAGGTAAGACCCAGGTATTTTGAGCACTGATGGATTTTGTTCCCTAAATAGGCATTGAAAGAATAGGAAGGGATATTGCTGTGCAACCGGAGAATAACAAATTTAGTAGCTATATTTAAGAATAGGCAGTGTTTCAGACAACCATAAGCCCATTAGTCTGCCCCCTGTGTTACACAGGGCTCTAGATCAAACTATGAAGGAAAGAATAAAGAAAGGAAAGGAAAGGTGAAAAAGCATAAACTGCAGCAGACTAAATGAGGTCAATTTCATATCTGTATAAAACAGGTAATTAAAGATCCAGAGTAAGCAGGCAGAACTACCTAATGTGTGTGAACTTCAGTGAGACATTTAAGGAGAACACAGTGGAGAAGACAGGAGCTATTTAAATCAGAGAGAAAGTAAAAAACTGGCTAATGCAAAGGGGTGTCAGGTGACATGAAGTTTGAGGCATTGCCAACACCTGAAGAAGATCAGAATATTTTATGGGAATAACTGAATGATCACGAGGCTTGGAAAAATAGAAATAGTTTAAATTTAAGAGTGCAATGTGCAAAAGTGCAAATCATGCCTTAGTAAAAAGATAGCAAAAATGACTGCTCCAAGCTGACTCATCATCAGCTGAGAGCTAAAAATGATAAAAATGTCTGGGCAAAGCAAAGCATTGTTAGGAGAGCTACAGTCTACCAATGTGTTGCCACAGAAAAATTAAATAAAATTAAAAAAACTGAAAGAATTTATCAGTTGTACCATTTCCAGAGGCGATAAATGTGTGTTGATGCACTTTACAAAGCATTGTGGAAATTCCAGCCATAGAAGAATGCATAATTCCATCATTAACACTCATAAAAGACAAACTAGAATGAAGGAAAAGAGTAAGTCTTGTCTTACCAGATGAGACTGAAACAGCCTGCTCAGTTTAGCTTAGTAAAATGAAGCTTGAAATCAAACACATTTTTGTAAACAAGGGTTAAACACCATGAGAAAAACCTGCTACAGTAGTAGCAGAGTCAGGGACATGAAAAGAAAACAAATGTACAAATGCCAAATACTTTTAAACTGCAGATAGGGACTAGTTATGTCATAAAATGAATAAAGAAGGGGTTAATGGGAAGTAGAAGAATGAGATAATGAAATTTCCTGAAGACACAAATTTTGAGGTGAGTCAATAAAATAGAGTGTTGGAATAGTCTTCTAAAATTAGGTCACAGTAATAAAAAGGATCAAAATTAAAACCCCAATATATTTAAAATAGAATTGCGTGGATTAATGGAAGAAATATTGATACATTTCACTGAGCTAGCAGGAAACTGGACTGGCTGACCCTTGTAGTCAAGCATTCTCACATTGCTTCTTTAGAAATACGTAGTCTTATGTTAGAGCCTTCAAAAAGCCGTGAGCTACATTGGATTTTAGAAACACCTGACCACCCCAGATGTTTCTTTTCTAAAGAAAGCAACTGAGCCCTCAAAGCTCACAGACAAATTTAGAAACCACTCCATTGTGAGAAAATAAATCCATCTTTATTTCATCTTTTTAACAGTTATAAAACAGAGCTAAGGAGGAAAACTAAACTCTTAGCCACTCTCCATTTTTGACATGAAGGCCACAAGGAATTAGATAATCTTCCTTTTTATTGTTAAGTGTACAACACAGCCCTGTGATTTATACCCTCTAAAGGGGTTCTACAATGAAAAATCCAGGATCCCCAGTGAAGGCCATTATGTGCACTTAACATGCGATTAATGCATGTTTCAAATTAGTGGGTTTTATTATTAATGCTCTGCTGTTATGCTTATCTGATGTTTCTTTATATGAAACAATGAAACAAAATAAATGAACCTAGTTCAGCAGGAGCTGTCAAATTAGAAACGGTTACAAAGTAATAATTAGGGAAAATGGATCACAGTGTTCAGGCTTCAGCAATGATTGTCCCTCTGTGGGCCATTAACAAAATCTAGTCGTTGGATCTGCATGAAATTTTAATGAAGCCACAAGTAAACAAACTGCAAAACGTTGTGGGCAGCAGTTTGCTCGCTTTATGAGGCAGATTTTCATATGATACTGGGGTTCTTCTCTCTCTTTTCCACATTGTCCCACCTTTTCCCACCTTTTCCTACCTTTTCCTCTTCAGTGATTCTGGTTAGGGAGATTTAATTTAAGATCCTCTCACACTGTGGTATTTGAAAAATGGTGGTGTCTACCGACCTCTGTAGTATAGGTCAGCTGCAATTGTATCAGTGGGATTTTATTTATTTATTTACTCACGAAAATGCAGGAATCATAGGGATGGTCTCGAGATTCTGTAATAAAACCTACAACCCCGCAGCCGAAGTGTAGGGCTTTGGGGCGGGGCAGTTTGATTCCAAACACCAGCGGGGGCGCAGCTCCGCCGAGTCGCCCTTCCCGAGAGGTTTGCACCGATTTCTGCGCTCCCGGCTGGCACACAAGAAGGAACGGCAGCTGTTTCGCCTTGCGGAGTCGGCAGGAGGACGGAAGCAGTGTGCTCCTGCTCTGCTTTCAAACAGCGCTCCCGGCTGCCGCGGCAGGCTCGGAGGGGCCAGCGTGGGGCGGGGGCCGGAGCTCTCCGGGCTCGGCCGGGAACGGAGCTTCGCGGCCCCATCTGGTGGCCACGGGAGGAGGAGAGAGGCGGAGGGAAGGAGCAGCGGATCGCGGGGAGCTGGGCGGACGCTCTCCCCGGGCCGCTTGATGTCTTAACACTTCTCCCCCAGATTAGTTTATGTGAGGTCAAAGGGGCGTCGGTGCTTTCGCTTGCCTTCAGCTGGTCTTGATAGTGCTTGAGAAGTGCTGATGGAGCTAGTGATGATATTTATTAGGTTCATTTATTTTCTTGTAAGCATCTAAAAAGAGAGATGAAGCCACTGGTTTCTTAAACAGCAATACCATTGCTTTCAATATCTCTGACACTCCTTCATTTTAAGATTCATAAGCTGTTCCTGTCTTTTCCCAAAAATTCCCTTTGGGAAATCTGCTAACAGATGTAAACTGACCTCTCCATTCAGCCTGGAGAGTCCCATGGCTTCAGATTTGTTCATGAAATGGCCGAAATTGAAAAGTGTGCTCTGGAAAATATTTTTTATAAGTTACAAGGAAAGGAATTTAAGTCCTAAAAATATTTAACATACAGAGAACTTTGAGGAAGATGTTCCAGTTAGCAGGTCTCCTGTCCATCAGTCGTTTTTGTCAATGGATAGCCCAATCAGCAGCTCCAGCGTTTCCTCCCTGGGGCATCCTCAGGCCACTACAGAGTTTGCAAAGCTGTCACAGGCAGAGCCACGGGTTCATTCTGTCCCCTCTGGCAAAGGCTGCCCACGTAGAGAGCTCACTTCCCTGAATATATTCAACAAGATTTGCAAGAGTACAAGTGGCTGCAATTAAGTAAACCTGGGGTCACATGCAGAGAAATTTCTTCCTTATCACTAAACAAAGTCATTGCTCTGACCAGCCTATAAAAACCTGCAAAGGCAGTGAGCCAGGCAGAGGGGCCATTGCAATGAGAGAGAAACTGATCTGGAGTTGCAGGGATGTGGGGACTTTTTCCCAGTTGAGGTGATCCGTGTCCCTGGGACGCTGAAGTGTGTGTTGCAGTAGTACCTGGCAAATCACTGCTGCTCCAGCAAAGCAGCAAGTTGCAAAGCTCTGGAGCTATGGTCATAGGAAATAACTGGGAATGGGTTGACTTTGAGGGAAGCACTGCTACACCAGGTATAATTGCAAGGCATATAGCAAATACTGAAGTTTGAAGGGTATATTCACTGACACTTGCCCAAATGAAGCCAGTTTGTGAAGTTTGTGAAGTTATTAAATGCCCTATTTTTGTTTTCTGTTTTCTTCAGATGTTTTTGTAAAGTTTTAGTCTGAGGCACAGTCACCTGTAGATATGCTGGATGAAAAATATATTCTCTTGTGACAGGAGTCCAAATCTTGGGAACCAAATGCCTGACAAGAAAAGAAAATGCTTTGCCTCTACTTGATTGCATTTCCACAATATTTACCTAGGAAAATGGCATACAGATCTCACACTGCCCTGGCTACTCCACATACACCATTCACCTGTAAAGCCCAGCTGCAGTTCAGCCCATATCCCCAATGTCTCCAGATCCAGCAAAACATTATGTATTTCCCTGGGTCTCTGAGAATGTTCTCTCATGATGTGTGACATGACCAGTGCTGGTGGGCTACAAAGAGCATCGCTATTTGGGTGAGGTGTCTCAAAATCAGATTTGATAAACTATTGCAAGAAAAAGGATGACTGGACAAAAATAGATTCGATCTAAAATTCCATGATTGAATTCAAACTATAAAACTGACAGAAAGTTGAAACCTGCGTCTGTGACTCCTTCACACATAGCACAAAATTACTTTTATTGATTTATTTCCTCCAACCTCAGATTAAGCTATATCTCCTTATTTTGAAAGTCTGGAGTTATTTTCCTGTCCTTTCCTGATGACTGGTTATTCTGTTTCTGCCTTTTTTTTTTTTCAATAATTCTACTCTGAGACAAACCCGAAGATGTCAATGCCATGCTGACTCCAGAGCAATGAGGTAGTTTCAAAGAAATTTCCTTGATCCAATCATCCTGAAAGTCTCTTGTACAAAAAAGATGTACAAGCACTGAGAAAGACATAGGCTTTGCCAACAAGATGTAGATATCAAAAAATCCAAGAGGGAAATGAAAATGACATTCCTCTTCTCTTGCTTTTCTCTACTGCCTGTCAA
Source organism: Dryoscopus gambensis (assembly GCA_013389985.1). NCBI lineage: Eukaryota > Metazoa > Chordata > Aves > Passeriformes > Malaconotidae > Dryoscopus > Dryoscopus gambensis. The sequence goes on along the minus strand of WEIT01040740.1, from coordinate 37,996 downwards.
GAGCTTAGGTTAATGGAAAGCACCATCTCAGAGTTTTTAAAAAGCTTTTTCCTGCATTTCAACATTAACAACCCCCCTAAAATTAAAGGCTAGAATTAGGCAGATTAATTAAAATATATTCTATACCCAAATAAGCATAAAAATATACCGTCATCCCATATCACTGCATGGCAGTTCTGGAAGATTCCAAGCTTTGGGGCAAGCCCTCTCCTTATCCTAACCTTGCACCAAGACCTGGCTGTGCACCAGGACACTGACTGCCTCTCTTTCCTTCTTTTCTGCACTTAGTCAGAAGGAGTTTGGCATGGGGAGATAGGAGCTGGTACCATCTCCAGTTGCAGACCACCAGAGGACTGTGGGCTTGCAGCAAGCTGCAGTGCCCTTCCAGAACTCTGTACTTGTACAGCCACCAGGTTCTGCTTCAGGATCAAAAGCACTCAGCTCTCTCCAGAGATACTGTGTGCCTTGGGTGAATTTCCTGTCAGACCACTTGTTTCATGAGAAGAAATATAAAAGCATATCCTACTTTATTCCAGTATCACTGGGTGACTTAACTCCCACTGAAAGGTAAACAATCCCTTTCTGCTGGTGAAGACAGTTTTCAGCTTGCTATCAGTACTGTATTTTCTAGAATAAACTGATTTAAAAAGTCAAGTAAGTATGTCTGCACCTGGCATCACACACAAAAATTCAGTCTCGGGAACCTTGTGCATATTCTTATTAAATTCCTTTTAAGCATTAGGGATTCCTACATGTACAGAGAAGGACCATCTGCTCAAAGCAAAGGGGAAAACCTTATCACCTTTCAGCTTGCACTCCTAGTATGCTACAGGACCTAATATAAAGACAGAGAATGAAAAGATTCATTAACTGTCCCTATATCAGCTCCATGAGCAACTTCTCTCTTTCGCCATAACTTTTCTATTTTCTCACTCACCATTTCTAGCAGATAAAAATATGTTGCTTCTAAACACATTTTCCTTCACTTTATTTTTAAAGGAAAACAAGCTGGACAGATTCCTATGTCATGGGCCTGTAATGATTCATTCACTGTATCATTAAAGGTTTGTTTTGTATTGTTGGACTGCTGTGAGAAAACAAACATAAGGAAAGGCAGTATGTCACAAATTCTGGTCCCTTTTTTGAATCTACTTTGCCTTTGTCTGTAATCCTCAGTATCTGGTGGCAACACAAGCCACTGCTCCCTGCAGGAAATGTAGAACAAAAGCAAGGGCCTTGAATAAAATGTTCCATGCGATTTTTTTCTATTACTTCCTAGTGGAGATGAATCTGTGCTTTCCAAGTAATATGAAAGCAGACTTCCCTTAAATTTGTCACTGTAGGCTGCCTGTTTGTTTTGCACTAAGAATTCTGTCCTTGCAACTGACAACTAAATAAACCATTTGATACCACTGTTACCTTAAAGCCTGCTGCTGATCGCCTGGTAGGAAATAAGTTAAATTCTACTTGCTTGGGTTTTTTTAAGTGAGAATTTCCCGCTACAGTCCTCTGTACAACACTCATTTAGTAACATATACCCACAGAGCACCAGCTTAGATACCACCTTTTCTGCTATTAGTTAACTCTTTCTTGGGCTACATTATTTGTAGAATATTGTGTTTAAACAGACTTCATTTGTGACTGAATTCTCACTAAAATGGAAGAATACAGGATATGAAAAGTGAGATTAATATATGACACACAGACAATTTGCTGACAACCTGATGGATGACTTGATTGCTGCTTTGGAGGAAATAACGTTATAGGACTAAATTCAGAATGTAAGTAAGCCTGGAGGCTCTCTAATTTACTGTGGCTTGCATCAATTCTAAGTAAAGACTGGAGGTACTGTGCATATGTCAAACACATCTAGATCTTCCAAAAACTGACTGTTCTTAGTTTCCTTGAACTCTACCTGAAATTTCCATAGAGGCAAGAGCTATGTGCACTTACCTTTTTCTACATTTACTGAATTACCTAATTTCTTGCCCCAACAGGGAGGTGAATTTGTGAAAGGCTTATAAACCAAACCCAGAGGGAAGAATTACACAGGGAATTATAAGAATTATAAAATTGTAATTGTTAATAAATGTATTTTAATGAAATTTCTAATTATAATTACAAAGAACTATAGGAGAAGGACCAGTCGGATCCAAAACTCCTGATCTGAAAATGGGAACTGCACCAGAACAGCTGCTCCACAAAAAGAAGCACAGGGATTTGGCTACCTTAGTGATGAAGCTCTTGGTCCTTTGCAAGCTTTGCCAAGTCTAAAACCTTGGTAAATGGCAGGTCATCATGACATTATATGGCTTAAGACTTTCCAAGGCCCAGGCACCATTTATTCATGGTTTTGTGAAATGCAGTGCATGGAGATGGTGGGTTGGTCTTCCCCAGAGCAGACTGACAAGCTCTACCCTTGCACAGAAGACAATAAACTCCCTTTCTCTCCCTTTTCAAAAGCTTGGAATTGCGCACTCTGCCTTCACAAAGAGCTTTAAAACAGAAATTCAGAGGAAGAGTCTTTTTGTCTGAGGCAAAGTCCCAAACCTTAAATATTTAGACATCTAAACATAATTACCCTATCCCCAGGGTTAATGAAAGTCGAGCCTGGGTCCAAATTCTGCCCCATGCAAACCAGATTTCTGCAACCATAAAACCCTGAATTATGTCCCTGAAACCCGAGGTCTGAGTCATCTGTGCTCTTATCCATTCAGGAACAGAAAAAAGAAAATGTTCCTTAAAAAATATTCATCACCCCCAATGAACTGGTGTGTTTGCGTTGCCAAGCAACTGTGCTGCATCTCTGCACCTCTGAGACCCATGGGTCAAAACCCAGTGTCAACATAAAAGTTTGAGAGTCCAGTCAGGATTAAGACACATAAATATTGATGAGGAAAAAGGCAGAAGAGGGTGTATATCTGCAGCCCTGTCTTTAGAATTAACTGGTTCCCAACTATGCTACCAGTGTAATAGCCAGGTGTTTTTCAAAATCACAAGACAAGTGATTTTCATCTTACAAAGACTTGGTTATTCAAGAAGATATTTTTTAAGGACATAGAAACACCTATGGGAACCCTGAAAAATTGGGTCCTGGCCCTCACTGACTTATTCCAGATGGAAGCAGAGCTGATTTTCACTAGTAAGGGCAGATACATTCCACTGTCTTCCATTGCAAATGCATTTTCTTAATGTCTTCTCTTGCCGAATGCTGTAGTGTCATGGACGGAGCGATGCACTTCACTTGTTAGAGAGAAGTATCAATATGTTCATCGATACACCAGCAATTTAGCAAAGTTTGATAGTAATGTTTCAGTGGTTTTACAGCATTCCATGGCAAGGTACTACATAGCAGACAAGGTCAGCCAAATCTTTCAGGGGGACCCTTCTGTTGAGTCACGATTCAGAAATCCCTTGCATTCTAAACTCCTTCTCAAGAGGAATTGAAGTGCATCTGGATCCAGATTTACTCCCAGACCATGGTTTATAATCCCTATATACTAAGGATTATATGTGCAAAAACAATGCTTTATATCACTTTGTTAAGATTTCAAAGCTTAGCACGCTAATAATTACTTACCAAGAATCTGTTGCAGCAAGGAATCTCTCAGCCTCAAGAAACAACCTTGAGAGGCACCCCTCCTCAATGGGGGATTCTGGCATGCAGCCCACTGCCATGCAAGAAGCACAATGGACTCTGTACTATTCACTAGTTATGGAGTTAAATAATTCACTCATAGGTATTTTTGCATATTGAATCCAGTTAGTTTCTTCCAAAATTGCCTTGGCCAGCACTATATTTAAGAGAGCTCATTGCTTAAATTAGTCCTTGGCTGTTGTGTTATCTGTCTACCCTGAATCCACTTTAAATCAGATGCAGCCATTGCAACCAGACACAGCCACTATGACCAACCCTGGCAGTCGACACTTGAAGGTTATAGGGGGAAAAAAAGGCCAGGCTGCTGGAAAGGAGCATATGTTACACTTAGGTAGGGCTGTGTTGTCCTAGAATATCAATTATTTTTGAGAGCAGGTAGCCTGGAGTGAATTATACAATTTCTCTGTACCTTTCTTGGGTGACACTTAGGTCCAAGGCTGAGCAGAAGTGAAAGAAGGGATAGATAGAGATGGGCTTGCCTGCTGAGCCATGCCTCTCCCGTGGCGTTCATCAGAGAAGCAGTGGTAGCCAGGAGAAACTCCATGGGCTGGAAGACAGGTTATGGTAAGGGGGTATAAACCTGGCACCATTTCAATAACCAGTTCAATTGTCTGTCTTCCAGAACAAACCTTCAAGGGGTTAAATGGAAATTAGGACTGTACTGGAAAATCCATGTGAAAACAGGGAATTTCTAGCTAATAACTAAGCACAAGGAGATTAGAAAGTCAGATCATTTAAGAGAAGAGTGAGAGAGGGGACAGTAGACTAACATATTCCTGCACTAAGGCTCCCAATGTTTGCTCATCACCCTTAAGAGCAACATACCGAACTTCATCAAGTAAAAGAATCACAGCAGTTTATCAGGCAGATCTGGTGCTTTTGTCACAGAATCTCACCAGCAAGACAGAAGTACGTGAGGAACAGAGCAGTCAGATAGCACAGCAACATCATCTCTGTCAGCAGTGGAGCAGGATTAACCAGAGGGATGAAGATTTGTAACAGAGATCACAGTGAGGCTGGGACAGCATTTGCTGTGAATGCAGAGCAGAAGCAATGTAGAAGCCAGCAGAGTGGTTCAAAGAACGACGTGGCCAGTGCTCACAGATCTCTGAAATAACAAAAAGAGAGGACAAGATGAAAGTTATGTGGGAGGCAGAGACAATTCTTGAGGTGGAGATAGCCAACACGGAGGAAAATGTTTTAGTCTCAGGGTCAAAGATGTTGTGCTTCATTTTGCAAATCATATATAAAATCTGTTATCAAGAAATGAAGTAAAGATTTTAAATAGTATGTTTGCAAGTTCAAGCATGATCAAACATATCTTATGGTAAAAATCTAAATTACTGAAAAGGAGATTTGAAATAATCATGCAAGCATAAGGAGGCCAACAAGTCCTTGATAGCTGACAAAGAGGGCAATAAGGGCATATCCAATTTGGATTACAAACAGTGAGAACCATTCTATTTTAGACTGCATTATGCATTGCCCATGTAGTGATTTATTTCATTGAGGGGTTGCAGCAAGTGAGATTGTAGCAAAACAGAGGATCACTCTCCAGACAATGCTGTTGCTCTGGTGTGTGTCACACCATGTTTGCGTATTTTTTGTGCTTCCTCATCAATAACTTCTTGTGTAATTAACCCAGACTGGTGAGGCATGTGCTCAAATTAGACAGCTTCAAAGGCAAAAAGATTTTCTTGGGTCAGTGGTCCCAAGCCAGTGATCTCTCCAGTGAAGTGAAAGCACTCAACAGCTGAGCCACAGCAGATGAAAGAGGTGTCATGCCTGCTGCCCCCATATCCAGATTCACAGCTCTTGACTTTAACAGTGAAAGTCCATACAAACAGGCATGGTTCATGCACTGAAATTTTGTGGCCTTTCATTTCCAAATTCTCATTCTCCCCCAAATTCTTCTGCCTGAGCAGGGGACCCCAGGAGGCAGGCAGGCAGCATGGTCCAGCACACCAGATTATGCTTGGCAAGACTCCTCCTTGGAGGGGATTGGGGCTCAGAAGGAAATTAATTCTGTTCCAGCATTTGAGTAGATTGTTGGCTAGAGAGCACCTGGTTTTGGCTGCTTTTCCTCTGTCACTAGCACACGTGTGCTCCCTCCTGCTTGTTGCTGAAGAAGGACTCCCCAGTTTGCTGGCAGAGTGTGGCAAAGATGTTGGTGCATGTGGGGCTCTGTATGATCTTTGAAGAGCTGATGGACAGTGTAGTTTGGAAACTCATTGATTTGTGGAAAGGTAGAAAAATCAGAAAGTCCTCACATTTATACTCAGCCTGCCTGAAAAGGCATGTAATGCCTGTAAAAAGGCATGGGGATTTCACAAACCCATTTCATCCCCTTGGTGACACTGCCCAGCAGTAACATTATATTTTATTAAATGCTTCTAGTTATTTGGAGATGAGGGAGAGAAATGAACAGGTCCAAGGTACCAGGACATTACCTGTGGTTGCAAGTAAAGGTCAATTGATTTGTCAGTGTCCTGGACAGTGAGGCATTCTCCAGCTCCTCAGAGTCACTGTGATCTCACTGTTAGGAGCTGGCTATGTGGCATTACAGCTACAGAGGTGTAGCAGAAGCCACTCATGCCCCTTGTTACTCCCCCACTGACACCTGGGCACAGCTCTCTCCCATCCAAGAGCAGCAGCCAAATGCCCGGCAGGAGCTTCTTCATGGTGAAACTGTGGCAGAGAGCCCCAAGCATCTGGGTACCCTCCCTCTGCAACACTGAATATCACAGATGAACTGATGGGGAAGACACAGAGGCTGCCCTGGTACAAGAGTCCACATGCTCTCCAAAGGACCCCATTAGAAATTTCAGAAGATTTAATAGCTTTTCGTCACTGGATGGACAAATGTTGGGCCTCAAGAATGTCAAACCTAGCACAGCTGTCACGGCACAGCTGCATCAGCACAGAGAGTACAAAGCCGAACTTACAAGTATGTGATTTTGTTTTACATTTCCATTTCTGTTATTAATTGCAGAAAGAGTGGGCTGTATATAGCTGTAGGGAGCAAGGTCAGCACCAAGGGAATAGACATCAAATATTCAAAATCATGTGGATATAAAATGTGCCAACTTGGGATGGAAATTTCTATTTTGGGAGTATATTAGAAGTAACTCAAAGGCTTTCTGTTTCACCTCTTCTGATCCACGTATGCTGCCTTTCTTGACATTTTTCCTACAGTCTAGTGTCCCCTGGAGAGCTGGTTGGGTTTGCTAGGTGTAATAGGTCAGATCTGACAACATATGTTGGGAAAGACAGGGTTTCTGTCTAGAAAGTTTCAGTCTTCTGTCCCCTAGAAAAAAGGAGGTGGGAATAGGAGAAACTCTCAATTCATTTCCAGGGAAGCTGTTCTCCAGCAAGGCAAGGCAATTCTTGCAAAATATTTAGTCTGAATATTACAACAAATGTTCAAATTATTTACCTCCAACATACTGTCTCTTTTATCTATTCCCCTTCTGCAAATACTCATAAAACAGAGTTTTGCTGGCACAGCTATTTACAGGAAGAGAATATCAATATAACAAGCATGAATATTCACAGAGTGATAAAATTCTACATTTACAAGCACCAATATGTACACCAACACATTTATTAAGCCACGTGCAAAAAAAACTGCCTTGTGACTTATCCAGCCAATTGCAAATAGCTTTTGCATCTCAAGTACTGAGTGTTTGAAAGGCACTGCAAGTGAGCAGTCCAAAGAGACAAATCCATTAACATTTGTAGAATGCACTGACTAATGCACAATTTTAATGAAATGGGATTGTGAAATTATTTTTATTAATGACATTTATGAATTAGTGCTTCTGCAAACGCTGTAGCAGTAGAGAAAGCTGCTATCCCACATGTAGAGTTTATAGTGATGGAATAAATTGCTATATGATACTATCTGTAGTTTTATTTTCACGTCGTAGAAGAACCTGTGATTAAATCCTTTCCAACTGTCAACAATGTTTCTTGTCTTCCAGAAGACATAGGTTCTTTCAATCTCATAAAATATCTGAAACCTTTGGTGTATTTTTAATATGAAAGGTGGCGCTATTTTAAGCTAATGTCTTCACCTTAATCATTACAGTATTTTTATATAGTAAAAATTTTAAAGATGCAAGCAGGAAAATTAATTTTATCCTTGAAACTTTTTCCTTGAAATGCACATTTCCTTGGAGCAAGACATGCAATGATAAAGAGCTCAATGCTAAGGGCACTATGATGTGTAAGGAGAATCTGAAGCAATTTTATATACAACCCTTATTATCATCACTTTATTCTTTGATGCCAGCTTAATTCTCATCTGAAGTGCAAGCAAGAGCTCTAGCTGATAAAGACTTGCAGTGATGTACTGCAGAGGTAAAGCTCTAAGATATTGCAGGTAAAAGACCAGATTACTGAAAGAAAATTTTTCAGTCAGTTTTTGATGGAAAATTAAGACATAGGTTCATTTAAGGTTAATATATAAGAAACTTAGTAGGCTTGCGTGTATATATTCGAGACAACAAATAGTATTTGGAATACTGTCAATAAATTTTTTTTAAAAAAGCTCTAAGACAGTAAACTTGCCTGTTCTTTATGCAAAGTCTCACAGAACAGCACCTAATATAAACACTTACTGCCAGTTAATAGCTAGTTTCCCTTTAACCAAAGCAAAACTAAATTTGAGTTGGAACATGCTGTGATTTCCCTCCCTGCTCATCTTTTGTCTATTAGTTTTCATGCTTCTCTCTCCTGAACAATTGACTGTTTTTCCCAATCCTCAAACCTCTTTGCTGAGAGCAAGCTTTGCGCGGGATCCCTGTTCCCTTGGCAATCAAAACATACACTCCTTCGAGCTTCATTCAGCAGTGCATGCTGTTTTACAATATTTTTAACTGCAATAATGCCTCAAAACCTCCCATTTCATGTTAGCACAGCATTTTCTGCACAGCCTTCCTTCCCACTTTTGCAGTGACATGGGAACTCCCTATCTGAAGATCAAGCCCCTACTCCCCTCTTTGGATCATTCAGTGAGGATAACAGATTAGTTCCTTAGTTTTTGCACATTCAAAAAGAAGAATTTCTGTGTCATGTTGCTAGAGCATACTACTTCATGAATTTAGCTTCTGTCTATTTTGATTGTTGTGCAGACAAGTGTTGTGGTTTAACACCAGTCCTCAGTTCAGCCCCACACAGCCACTTGCTCACTTCCATTCCCCCACTGCACTGGGATGAGGAAGAGAATTAGAAGAGAAAAGGTGAGAAAACTCATGGGTTGAGACAGACAGTTTCATAGGTAAACCAAAAGCTACTCATACAAGTAAAGCAACACAAAGAATTCATTCACTACTTCCCATAGGCAGGCAGATGTTCAGCTGTCTCCAGGAAAGCCTCGCTTCATTATATGTTGTGGTTACACACGATTACAAATGCCATCACTCCAAACGTCCCCCATTCCTTCTTCTTCCCCCAACTCTATATGCCAAGCACATTGTGGTATGTTATGGGATGTCCTTTTGCCCAGATGGGGTCAGCTCTCCTGGCTGTGTCCTCTCCCAGCTTCTTATGCACCTCCTGCCTGCTCACTGGTGGGGTGTGGTGAGAGGGAGAAAAGGCCTCCAGTCACTGGTCAGAAGCGACTAAAACATCCCTCTGCTATCCACACTGTTTTCAACGCAAACCCAAAACAGAGTGCCATACTAACTACTTTGAAGAAAATCAAGTTTATACTAACCAAAGCAGCAGGATAAGGAAGGGAAGGATGGATTTTCCAGTAGTTCAATCTTTAAAGAAAATTACCCTAAGATTTTACACCCAGCGAATGATTTTTTTGCTGAATGTTTCAATGCAGGCAACACAACCAGTATGCTGTTTCTTTTCTTCAGCAGATCAGGTCTCAGTCCCATGAAGTTTTATCATCACAGTCATATTTTAAACTTTGGGACAGCTTTGTAGCTTCTAAAGAGCTCAGCTAGTAGGCAGCTAAGATGCCTCACCACCTTTTAGACCAAAAAATACAGAATTCCTAGGATTCAAGTTTGTGAAAGAAATACAGGTGCCCATCAGGTCTGCTCCTCTTTTTGGATGATTTGGAGGGGGTTTTTGTGTTTAGCTCAGGGACTGGAACAGCATGGGACAAAGCCAACCTTGTATCACCTTCAGAGTGCAAGGAAACATACCATTGTGTCCCACATGAGTCCAGATACTATTTCAGGAATGTCACATTGAGCATGCTTTAATTTTTAATAGAGATTTTGAGTTCTGAGGGATCGAAGGTCTCATATAAGTGAGGTCCCCGTTATCTCTATAAACAATTACTTCATCAATATTTGCTTTGCCAAAGTTTTACGTGTCTCTTAATTTATTTACAATCCTCTGAAAAGTATCTATAACCTTAAACACTTAGATCCCTGGAGTATGGTAAAAGAAAATTCAATTGGGTAGCACTAAGGCTGTTTGCCAGGACTCTGTAGAACGGTCTACTGAGGTTATATATTTTGCTTTCCTTAGTCTGTCTGTCATTTAATTTACTCCTGGCTTGTGTAGACATCCAATAATGGAAGAGTGTCTAGCTTCCTGTAATAAATGCAGGATCTCACAGTGCTGCCAAACTTTGTGCCTCACACAATGGCGATGAGGATCCCATGTGATGGACATATGAATTTCACAACCAAGGTGTCAGTCTGTGCTGTCTCCTACATTTTGTTCAAGTCTCTTGTGATGTGTAAACTGGGCAGAAGATGTCCTAAATTTGCTTCTTGCACAGCATTGATTTTTGGAGAACACAGACTTGTGATGTTTCTCACAGCTCTTCTTTCTGCTCTGCCAGCAGACTGTAGCACGAGCCACTGCACTGGTATGGATACTTGTCTGCCAGGTGCAGGGGCTTGGTGCTGCGTAAAAAATGTAATGAAATATAATGAGAGACTTGTGGGTCAAGGTAAGGACAAGGAGAGATCCCTCAGCAATTACCATTATGGGCAAAACAGACTTGACTCGGGGAAAATTAATTAATTACTAATCAAATCAAGGGAGTGTAATAAGAAATATAAGCAAATCTTCAAACACCTCCCCCCCAGCTCTCCCTTCTTCCCAGGCATAATTTCAGTCCTGATTTTCTCTCCCTCCTTTCCCTGCAGTAGTGCAGAGAGATAGGGAATGAGGGCTGTGGTTGGTTCATCACACATTGTTTCTGCTGGGAGAGCAGTCCTCACACTCTTCACCTGGTGGAGAGTGGGATCCTTCCATGAGGTGCAGTTCTTCAGGGACAAAAACTCCAGCCTATGTTCCTCCCTCAGTGGGTCCTGCCAGGAGCCTGATCCAGCATGAACATCCCATGGGTCACAGCCTCCTTCAAGCAACCACCTGTTTCAGCATGGGGTCCACCATGGGTTGCAGGAGGATCTCTGCTCCACTGTGGTCCTCCAGGGGCTGCAGAGGCACAGCTACCTCACCACAGTCTGCACCACAGCCTGCAGGGGACTCTGTTCCTAAGCCTGGAGCACCTCCGTCCCCTCTTTCTTCACTGACCTTCATGTCTCAAGAGTGCTTTCTCTTACATATTCTCACTCCTCTCTTCTGCCTGTTGTTCTGCAGCAATTTCCTCCCACCCCTTCTTAATTATGTAATCCCCAAGGCAGTTCCACCATCACTGATAAGCTCAGCCTTGGACAGCCTTGGAACTGGCTGGCATGGGAGAAACCTCCGGCAGTTTCTCACAGAAGCCACCCTTGTGGCCCCTCAGTACCAAAACCTTGACATACAAACCCAATATACTATGACAGAATCGAACTGTTTGAAGGAGAACTAGCTCTTTAAACTACAGCAGTTTTGGACCTTCTGGCCAATTTTTTATATACATGATACATAGGTAATATTTCTTGGATGCCCAGCTGAAAGACAGTTTCTCAGAACAGTCTGAAACTTGTTTGTGCACAAGGAGGAAAAAAACATTGTTTTCTTTCTTCCTGAGTCTGAAATGAGGAAAATTGTAGATTCCACAATTCAATAGCACATTAGGGTTTCAGGCAAAAGGAATCTAGTTCTCTCTTGGTCTTCCTTTCTTACAGTGTTCCTATTTCTTTCTTAGTTCTAAGAAAGAAACCATGTAACATGAAACATTTAGTGATTTTCTTACAATATACAGCACCTTTTTAGTTGTTTTCTTTTTTTTTTTCCTTTTGTCATCTTTTTTTTCTTTGAAGACTGACTGATCTTCTTTCTTTATCCCTTCAGTGTTTTGGAGAAACAATTTCAGCAGGGTCTTTCCCAAACTGTCCTGTATGTCTTTGTATACTCATTGACATACAGTATTTTGGTCCTATTCTCTTGCACCCACAAAGTACCAGATAACTCCTGCACCAAATCAGTCTCTCAGAACATGCTAGATCATGTAAAGCACTATCTTATTCCATGCCAGAAAGAGAGAAATGTTTCTGCAAAACTTAAAGAGAGTCATTGACCTCATGGAGGGTAAAATATTAGCATCAAATCCCATTACCACTGTTGCTCCACATGCATTTACACCTGTCCTTGATGTAGTGAATATCAAAATGTTATCATGTAACTTGACACGAATCTCTTTGTGGACTGGGACTGCTACATCAGCTTCAATTCTGCAATGACGAATCTTCCAAAAGACACAGGAGAGCCTGACTTTTATCTCTGCACAGTCTTACTGACTGTGATGAGTTTGAACAAATACAGATATTCCCTTCCTGTTAACTTTTCAATTAACAACTGAAATCAGACTAAACGGGGAGAAAAAACCAAAACCCCCGAAATACGAGATGTGTGTTTCTTTGCAGTTTTCCCTTTTCACTTGACTGCAACTCTACCCTTCCATTCCCATCATTTTGTGAGCTGGAATTTCTTAGAGGAGTAGATTAGAGACACCCTTGGCACAGTCTCAGTACCATAATATATTTATCTTGACAAAACCCATGTGATGTCAGGAAATGCCTCCTATACTCCAGGCAGATGCAGAATTGAGACATGGAGAGACAAAATGCTTTTTCTCAGATAACAAGGAATGCCTGTGGTAGAGTGGGACACAGATCCCTGGATTAATGCACTTCCCAGCGAAATGCCTTTCATGGGTGGTCATTCAAGTCGATAGTAAATCGTATTTACTGCTAAAATATGTTGATGACATAAAAATTATTTCCCTCTGTCACTCATACTGCTGAAAAAGAGAATGGACATTCATGCTGCAGATGCAACAAGTTTGGAAAGACAGTGAGCATTGCCTGGAGAGGCAGGACATGGTCACGGCAACCTTATCAGCTTCTTTCCAGAGAGGGCGCTCAGGAGGATATATTTACAGGTATTTTGACAGGTCAGCAAAGAATTATCTTGCCCGTAGACACAGGAAGTATTCAAGGCATATCCAAATTCAGTTCTTAAAAACAAATGTGAAGAAAAGTGAGAAGTATCAATGGATATACTGCGGAAAATACACTGAAATCTGTAATTTTTGTGGTAGCTGATATTTGTTGTTGAAGTGCCATGACAAGTGATGTTATATATTGATAAAAAGTAACAGTTTTGTTCTTCTGTGGCATCAGCTGAAAATGAGGAAAACAATGGACTCTGAATTTAGGCTGTAAATATACTTAGGATGAAGGATTTTCTTTTGCTACTTCAAATTCTATTTAAAAAATAAAGAAGAGTTTAGCACCTGAGGTTTTTCTTCAGCATGGTTATGGTATTTAGTACATTCTTTAGACAGACTGGGAGAGGATTACTGTGTTATAATGGCCTGCCCAAGGCCACAAAATGAATCAGTGAATCAAACTGGGCTAGGATTCAGGACCTTTTTGATTTCTCATCTATCATACCATTGCCTACAGGAGCTCTGTTGTATTTTTGGTGAGAGATTGAGAACATCTTTAGATTAGCTACTATCAGTCTTTAAAACCTCTTGAAAATACTATGCCACACTAGCACATTGGCATTGTGGTTTCCAACACCTCTTGCAATAATTTTTGTAGATTAAAGGATGTTTTTTTCAACATTTCTTCAATATGTTTAAGTCTATGAGGAGAAACAGTTCACGCACCCTATCCTCCCACTAAGAATATGAGCCAAATTTTTAAACACAAAATCTGGATTCTATGCATTTTAAGAAGAAAAGTACTACATTTGTGAAATTCAACTTTTGCATTTACCAATGGACACTCAGAACAATGATGCCATCAGTCTTTATTTGATTTATAAAAGATTATTGGCATTGCAAAACCAAGGCTCTTAAGCTCTTATTGGCTACAGTTGAAGTAACAGCACTTAGGCTAGTCCAGCAAAGACACTTGTAGGTTTTGTGAAAATCAAATTAGCCTCAATGCTCTCTTTTTTTCTTATAGTGGATAGGAGGTTGCTTGCAGAACAAGTGTAACATTTCCTACACTTAAATTATATGCATCTATCACATATATTGCGTGTTTCTACAATGTTGAGTGGTTTCAAGTCACCATTAGACAGACATGTAGTCATCTCTGATAGCTCTCTGCAGCTATGTAGTATTATGAAAATAATTTCAAAAGCATGTTCAACAGCCCTGCACTCCAAAAATATATAATGGCAAGGCCTAACACTTTCTTAGTAATGCAGCCTGAAACTCAATAGCAATATTTTTTCAATAATTATGGTAATAATCTATATCTTTTGTGTATTCCATTCAGAAACATCTTGAAATATCATCTTTTTTTAAACTTTTCTTTAGTCAGTCACAAAAATGAGAGGATTTTATTTTCCCTTGTTGTTTTCTCCTACTTATCACAGGAAAAATGAGGGAAAGAAAATAGTGAAACTGTAGAAGTTCTAAAACACTCATAGAATAGATATCTTGCTTTTCAAAACCTAAAAATATTGTTTCTATTTTTATTTTGTTGCTTTCTAAAGTAATTTTTTGTGCTACCCACCATATATAATTGTAATTTACATCTTATTTTTGATGAAAAGCTGGTTTTTCTTGATTTCAGGATTTTATTCATTCTTTCAAGTTAAATAAATTAAAAAAGCAATGAGATCAGTGATGAGGCAATACTTGTTTATTCAATCCAGAATTAAATAACTAGAGAGAGGATGAGAGGACATAGTCTTAAGCTACACCAAGGGAGATTTAGGTTGGACATTAGGCAGAATTTCTTCACTGGAAGGGTTATTAAGCATTGGAATGGGCTGCCCAGAGAGGTGGTGGAGTCACTATCCCTGGAGGTGTTTAAGGAAAGACTGGAAATAGCACTCTGTGCCTTGGTTTGCTTGACATGGTGGTGTTCAGTCATAGGTTGGACTCAACAATGGCAGAGGTCTTTCCCTACCTGAGTCCATGATTCTGTGAGCTACTGTGGGAAAAACCCAAAACACCTCTAGTAGGAATTCTAAGACAGACTCGACTACAGGGAACTGCAATCTTTCTTATATTATCAATTACAGGCTCTTCTAATGACTTTACCATGACCTATGCAATGGAATGGGCCATTCAGAGGGTGGGTTGTTAATCAGAGTTGGACCTTGCACTTGCTGCAGTATCTGCTGTGCAAACCCCAGCAAGAGATGTGCTCTGTCAATGGGAGAAAAAACCCTCCATAAAACTGGCAGCAAGTGCTTTTTCCACTGCCCCACAGAGATGGGAAGATCACACCATGTCCCTGCACATCCCTGCAGAAGAATTAATGTCCAAGAATGGGCCTTGCCTAAGTGTTGACAACCCACTTCTTGCTGTTGGGTGTTGCAGCATTTCCCATAGTACCAGATCAGAGCAAACTTCTCTGTTTCTATTTTAAGATGCACACTGCTACCCTCTGAGCCTTATTGGATCCAAGGTGGAAGGACAAGGTAAAATCTTTCTAGCTTTACAGCATGTCACACGTTGCTGATGAATGAGATTGAGCATCCAACATCCCTCTTGTGTTTGATCTACTGCAGGTACAGCCCAGCTAACTGATCCATCATTTTCTGAGTCATAAGTGGTTGTTGGCTCATGCAGCTCGCGCTTGAACGAAGGTTTCCCAGTGAGCGGTGACACTTGCTGAGCTCATGTCTGGGGGATGCTGAAGGCAACAGTCTGAGACTGACATTTAATAATGAGCTGCAAATCACAGGTGAGGGAAGACCACCCATTTATGTGATCTGTCACTGAAAATGCTCTGTTTGCCATTGAAGGCTGAGGGTGCTCTTTTTTTCCCATCTTAATTTTAAAGAAAAAGGGTTATTTTCTGTTCCTACTGTAATAGGGGCTTTGTCCTGCTATATATAAGGTTAAAAGCCATTATTTTTCTTTTTGTTTTCACTGTTCAGCAATATTGCTTCCATTGTCTTATGATGATATTCAATAATAGAGGCTACCAGGAGCTTTTTTTATACAAGCTCTGCTTTGATTTATAGCACAAGAATATATCCATAGGCAGCTGAGGGTAAGTCAATCTGTAAGCCCAGCAATTCTGGAGGAAAGCATCATAAGTAACTCGAGAAAGCTGAAATCTTTTTGATACTAACATAATCGACAACACCTCAAAAAGAGAAAATGGAAACATTTTGCACAACCTATTTTGGGAAATCTCTCCTTTGCCTCCCTCCGTGCTCACACTAGGTTTATTTTTAAATCTGCAGGCACAGTAGTGCAATTTTCATCACTGTGATAGTCAGTGGCTGTGGAATGGCAATTTACATCACACTGGTATTTTGTCAGAAGCAAACGTAAGTCTCCTTTACAAGGAACTTGCTCAACGAGCAAGCTCATATTTAATAACCTCCCTGCCTATATTAACTGGTGTATTTAAGATTTAATGCAATTTCTGTTGCAGCACAACCTATGCAAAGTCATTAAATTTACAACCAGACTGGATACATAAATTACAGAAATCATAGAGGCATTAATTTTCAACTGCAAACACCATGTTTTGAGAGCATCTTAAGGGCTTTCTTTTAAAGCAAACCTCAGAAACAACAAGGTACGTGCAAAGATTCAACAGGAGTTGTGCCTTCAGTGATGATTTTATTTCCTCTGTTCTTTACAATTTCACTGTAAAACCCAATATAATAGACACNCCATGGATACTTGATCCTTGGTGGTTGGGGAAAGAGAACAACAGTCAACAGCCACGTTTAAAGCTAATTTTAAAGGAACGTGGGAAACCAAGGAAATCTGCTGCAAGTAAGTATTCACTACTGTTGAGCAGACCTTTTTATGATAAGCAAGTGGAGGAGATGGCAAGAAAGCTTGCTGACCTATGCACCAGACTCCCCAGCTACAAGGAAAGTGTCCTGGCAGATGTTTGTTTGTAATGTCCCTGTTCAGCCAGATGCTGCCCTGCTAATGAGCATCAACACTGGCACGTCCGTATCTAGCACATCAGCACAACCAGGTGAAAGTCAGCCAGAGGAAAGCAGTCAGTGCCAAGCTCCACTCAGGTACCACCACTGTAACAGGAATAGACCAAAACTGAATGATTCAGCCTGAAATAAATGTAAAACTACATGAGAAATCAAATCCATTCTTCA
>WEIT01040740.1:0-20822 GCA_013389985.1 Dryoscopus gambensis | reverse complement strand
CTCTGCCATGTTGTCTTCACCCACCAACCACGATGACTTTGTTATTCTAGGATTAACCCTTCACTGTTTATACTGCATTTATTTTTAAAAACCCAACAAACTAAAAGAACAACAACAACAAAAAAATCCAAACAAAAACAACTAAAAAAACCTACACCCCCCTCAACTGTTCTATAGGAATACATAAAATCTTTGTAGGAAACAATAGTGTATTCCATCACCTCCCTCCCTTCTCTCTGTTGTAGGACAACACATAAGGGTGGTTTGTTCTATTTATGTAGCAAAATATAATGTGAAACTCAACAGTTTACAAGTGATCTGTAAGATTCTGCAACCATCACTGTGTAAAAAAATTGCCTGTGTTTTAACAATACTGACATTGTCTCACATAAGGTCACTAATATTTTTATCTCATAAATGTGTATTTAAGAAAGTGGGGGCAAGGGGAAGGGAGAAGAAGGCAGTATTTTTTAAATGAGCACATGTAAGGAGAGTAATGATGATGAAAAGTTACTTACAAGAGGGTTTGTTTGATGTGAGAGTGTGTGCTCTGCTGCTGAGATAAAAGTAAGATGATCAGCTGGGTAAAAATGCATGTGAAAAATGTATGAAGGTCTTACATTAAATTAGTGAACTACACCGAAGTACAGAAACAGCACTTTTAGGACACTATCAAAGTCAATAGGGAGCATTTGGATCAAGGCCAAAAGGATCCATATCTCTGTTGCCTTCAGCTTTCACCCTGCCATCAAAAGAGGACACCCTGTAGTTCACTTTCAAGGGAAAAATGCAGCAACGCTGTGCATTTTGTCTTACCTGTTTTGTTCCTTTACAGTAACATTAAAAATAATGTTTATTATAAAGAACGAAGCTGGAAGTCCTGAGTGACACTTTGAATAGGATTGTCAGTTGTAAATGGTAGATCAAATTCTTGTTTACTATTGATCATTTACTAATGCCCTAGTAATACAAAGAGGTTGGCACCTTGGTTTAATGTATATTTGCAATTACTTTCATCCTCTACTTTCAACAGGGAGAAAATGCATGGAATGAACAGTAGGGATCCTAATCTACTTTAGATGAGCTTCCAGCAATGAGTGGTTCTTGGATAGAACATGGCATTTTAAAAAATCCGAGTTATAATAAACAATATTGAAAAGCTCTGAGTCTCAACTTCCACATGTGCATACACAAAAAACCCCTCAAAACTAGCCTTGAAAATAAGGGAGATTAACTTGTAAAGTTAAGTTAAATACTAAAAGTTCAAATTAGTATCAATGGTTTAAATCAAGACACTTTGGCAGTGCAGAGCAGAAATGTTCCTGAATTGCGACTTCTTTTAGGGTTACATTTTGGTGGGGTTTGGTTTGGGGGTTTTGGGCAGTTTTGTTTTGTTTGTTTGTTTGTCTGGTTGCTTTTAAAATTAAGAAGTATGGAGATAAAACGTTTACTATACCTTTGCTATGAGCACGAAACTTTGAGTTTTGGTAATAAATGGGTAACAAGGCCCACCCACCAGAAGAGAGAGTATACATGCTTGTGTAGAATGATCCAAGTCACTCAATTTTCTTTAAAAAACCCCAAATACTGAACATTTGAGTATATTTTAAACCCAAAGATGATGTCTGGTGCAGTGTGCCTCTGCAGCTTCCTCTGTGTAGAGCAGCCATGTAGCTTTCAATACAGAATAGAGCTCTGTCTTCCCAGCTTGCCAATAATCCTTAGGCCCTGCCACCAGTTATTTTCATTACTAATGAAGTAACAACTCCTTGTAACCAAGAAGCTATCAAAGATGTAACATGCATCACCATCATGAGAGCATGTACAACATTACTTGCCTCCTTTTCCTATTTCTGTGTGGTGTAGATGAAGTCTATAGTTGGAGTTTGCTATTTTGNTATATTTCCCCTGTTACTACATTCTTCACCACACATTAGGTGTTAGAATGCACAGCACATTGCAGGCGAGATGGATGTTGTTTCTACAAGAATAAAAACTGTGAAATGGAGATTTTTTTAATGATTTAGAACAAAGCATATTTTTGGATCATACAGCTAATCTATGAGACTCTCTTAAAAATAAAAAAGCAACATGTTATGCCTTCCTTTTCTACTTATACTGTAATGATTTAAATTTCTCAAAGCATATGGTGAGAATCAGAATTATCCCTTCTCCACCTACTACTCACAATTTCTTGCCTACTGACTTCAGCACCTAATCTATGGTGCTAAAACCAATTAGTGATACATCAAAGGTTTTTGCAGTTGTAAGTTTTGGACCACTACAGAAAATTAGCACATGAGCTTCTCATTATAGGCAAAGATATATGTGATCTTTGATCATGTGATAAAAGATACATTCAAAATATGTTTTCTTTGGCAACCTTACAATCTCCTAATTGAGGGAAAAAAGCTAATTATATAGTTCTTTGCAAGGCTGGAAACTGCTGTAATAAGGATTGTACACAAAAAACAAGTTGTAAATGAGAAAGGCTAATTTCCCTTTTTTTTTTTTCTGAAATTTTTTGCTTTCAAAAGTCATAGAAGGTTGGTTTTCATGAATCATAGGCTCTAGAGAATGATTTGAGGTTTCAAGGGTGGATTAATATTCTGACAAAATCTTAGTCTCGCAGATGTGCTTATCTTTTGGCACAGAGCAACCTCACCAAAGTCAATGAAACTACATCATGCCAGATAAAATTAAGCATCAAAGCATAAATTAGTAAATGCCATGTTCTCCTGTTGGCTGGTTCCCAGTATGCCTCTCCTATTTGCATGAAGTGTGTGGACCCAAAGCAAGTGAAGAAATCGACGGTGAAGCAGCACATTGCTTTAGAGCTCAGGCTGCTTGACAGGCTATTCATTTCCTCCTGCCATTCCCCATCCCTCCACAAAGTCCTCCAATAGTCAGATTTAAAAATAACAAATGGAACATTGCCATTTGATATTAGATCCCCAGGAACACTTATTTATAGTCTTTTTCTTCCCCAGAGAGGTATTTTTCCATCCTTTGGAACCTGTGCCCAAGCCCAGTGCATATCAGCCTGTGTTACGTTTGGCAGAGCATCAGAAGAGAAATAAAAACTGCCTGGAGCTAATGGGAAGATGAGATGGACTGGGCACATTTAGTGTGAGCTGTGGCAGCCACACTCCAAAGTAA
This sequence comes from Dryoscopus gambensis, assembly GCA_013389985.1. Taxonomy (NCBI): domain Eukaryota; kingdom Metazoa; phylum Chordata; class Aves; order Passeriformes; family Malaconotidae; genus Dryoscopus; species Dryoscopus gambensis. The sequence goes on along the minus strand of WEIT01040740.1, from coordinate 17,663 downwards.
GCTGAGAGGGATGGGGAGGCTGACAAGTCTGCTTCTTCCCTTTGCTTTGAAGAAATTGGGTTTGTCTCAGGACATAAAAAAAAAAAAGTGAAGGCAGAGAGAAGGGGACGAGTGAGAGGAGGAAGGGGAAAAAAGGAGAGAGGGAGGGACTGATGCAGGGAAGAGAAGCAGGGAGGCAGAGACAAAGAGACAACCTTCCTTCTGCCCATGAAATCCTTTTGTCTCAGACCAAGCTACTTAGACTGTCCACTGAGATAAACGTTTCAATTTCATAGTCACAGAATCACACTGGAATTTCCACCATAAGTAAAAGCAATCCAACGTGCAATGATTCAGAGAAGGAAATGGAAGCCATTTTGCTGCAACTGTAACACATTGCTGCAAGAATTACAGAAATTTGTTGGAGAATTTTTCACTCTTGAGAAAAGTTTTCTAATCACTAATTGCAGGAGGTTACTCCCTATTCCTTAGTTTCTTTAGGATGGAGGGTGCAGAGATTCCCCTTAACAGATCAACTTGGATTCTCATTTTTAAAATTGCTTATTTCACTGATGAAGGGACAACACCAGAAAAAAAATTAAAAGATGGATGTTAAATGTACCAAAGATTTTTGTTAACTTGTGTTCTTGGAAGGTTAATTCCCTTTTCCAGGTTTTGAACTATATTAGCACTCTTGAAAGTAGCCTTTGGGGTGCCATCAGGTATTTCTCAACTCCTTTTCCTAACTACATCTCCCACACTTGCACTGATTAGCAACACAGAATGCCTTTCACATTGCCTAATTTACACACTAGGGTTCTTCAGGTCTCAGTAATTTCCAGAAAATACTCTCCCTGTTATAATGAGGGTCATTATATCACACTTTGAACATCACTGGTATATCCTGGTGAAGACTGCAAGTGAGTCAATATTGGGATCTTTTTTCTGGATGTTTCTTCCTATCTATTGAAACCCCATCACATGACTTCTGAAATATCTACACTAAAGCACAATTAAATAATCTAATCTTTTCCTCCATCTCTCCTCCAGAATGGCAGAGAATAAATCTAATTCAAAAATTATGGTTCAGAGGCAGACACACAGATTTTTATATTCCTCCTCCTTTTTCAAGACACCCACTTCCTCAAGATTTCATTTTCTCTCCATGCAATAAAAAAAATGAAATAACATAGGTTTTTAAAAAAAATTTAATTCCTATTGCTCTTAGTGTGCCTATATGACATGACAGTGAATAACAGCCCATGCCAAGAAAACAATTACATAGCACCTCTGTATTGATTTGTCTAATTATATCTCTTTACTTAAAGCAAAGTTGTTTGCTTCGACATGGCTGGCAAACCAGTGTGTTTTGTGCACTTGTTTAACCTTTCACTTCTATGTGATTAATTATGTCTTAGATGAGAGCAAGGGAAGGGTTTCCAGAGAGCACCAGGCACACATGCAGGTAACTTATTCATATATGGAGGAGGGTGCCCTCTTGGAGTAGGTTCTACAAACTGAACTGTAAACCCAGAGAGCCAAGTACAGCTAAGCACCCAAGGAGCAGCATGCTTGCTGGCTGGCTGTAGCTGAGGAAAAGGTAAAAAAATACAGCATTTTTCTTCTCCTAGGGGAGCTGGATACCCAAACATCTTTCAACCCCAAAAGACTGCCCTAAACACCATGCTATAAAATATATATTTTGGTTTTCTTTTGTTGAAGAAGGCTAGTTGCTATCACTAATGTATTAGGCAAGACCTTGTTGGCATCTTTAAATGTCCAGTGGGGCAAAGGAGCAGAATAACTGTATAACCAGTTTGGGCAGAGCATCCTTATCCATGAGGGAACTTTATGCAGCAGACAGGGATCCTTCTACCAGAGCCCAGCAGGGTAGTCTCCCATCCTAAGGAAACCATGACTTCCTGCTCTGTTTAACAAAAAAATGATTTCCAGTAGAGAATTTGCTATGTGGGGCTCATCTTTTGTCACTGGGATTTGGTACAGGTGGAGGGAGTGTGTGATGGATGAGCTGGGCACTGCAGCCAAGGCTGTGCCTCTTGGGTGGGTGACCCTGGGTGGTACCCTCAAGCCAAGCAAAGGGCTTTTCACATCTAGTTTTTGGATTTACAACTCCAAAAAGATGAAGAGGCAAAAAAATCCACTCCTGAGAATCTGGCCTGTTGCTATCAGCTGGAATTTTCAAAGCCACAGTGAAAGACAGGGACAGATTAGGATGCTCAGGTATTTCCATTTTTCTCTCAGTCACTCTCCACTGCCCAGTAGTCATCATGTTTCTGACTCATGGGATGTTGCTGCTGTTTGCCTGTGGACCTTTTGGGATGAGATGACCCAACACAGCAGATAGTAGTTACACTACCATGTTATTTAACTTCTTTATTTGGCAAATAGTTCAATGTTGCTGTCAGATGAAGTCCTTGCCATGAAAACAACAAAAAAACAGGGTCTTAGAGGCCCAAAATCACTTGTAAATTGAAGTGTTTGTCTCTTTTCAAACCATCTGCCTCATATATTCAGTTTCTGTTTGCTCAGTCTTATAGGAGGAAAAGGAAGGAGAGAAATTCAATGACATGACCACGGTAATGAGGCAGTGTTTAACCAAATAATAAAGCTGAACACAGCATAGCTGCACTGAAGTTCATTTTAAAGCTGTAGCTTGCAAACTTGGAAAGTATCCAGATAGCCTTATGTCCTGGTGTGAGAAATGGAACTAAAACTGTAACATACACACACACACACACTCACACGCACACACACATATATGTCCAAGTAGAACGATATCCTTCACACAAAACATATTCTAAATGTATGGTGTTGATACTGGTTGAACATAAAACATTCAAAAATTGGAAGGACTGTGGTATTATTTATTACATCACTTAATTTCTAACAGATTTCTAACACAGCACTTTACTACTAATAGGATATACTTATGTATAGATTTCCTTCTCCTCTACAAATTGCCTCTTTGCATTCAATTAGTTTTTATATGATAACAATTTTCTTTAGGTGGATCTTATACATTACTTTATCCTAGTTTAATGACAGAGACTGTAGGTAGATATTGGATATTAATTAGTTTTCATTAAATAAATGGGAAAAAAAAGGACAAAACATATTTAAAATATAAACATGGCAAATCCATAATCTTGGCAGCTAAAATTAAAGGTAAGTCTAAACTCAATAAAAAAAGAAAAAAACCCTGAAGTTTGGTTACACTGAAAGGAGATTTATACTTGTACAAAAGCAGAAGAAATAAGCCAAGCTTATTATTTCAGAAAACAACATATTCAGCTCAGTTACAAGAACAGATCTGTTCATTTTCATACAGAGTATCTCAGCACACTTTTTTTAAACCACAGCCTTCTTTCTGCTATGCCATACCAAGGCTTTTGTTTTGTTTGTTTTTTCAATCAGGTACAGATGAGCCTATTTAAACTCAATCATGTCCACAGGAAAATCTAGAAACACCCCATGTTTTTCTCAGCTAGGGAGACTGTTTGACCTGGCGGTTGGAGATCCCAGCTGGAATACCTGCTGGGGTTTAATCTCCTCAGCCTCGCATGCTCTCTGTGATGCTCTGGCTCAGCCCGAACCACGGGGTAGTGCCAGGCTTGCAGCAATGTCACCCGGAGAGGGAGGCTGTGGGGGCATCAAAGGGATGCTGCCCACTTCAGAGCCCTGCTGGGACCTGAACTCATTTGCCCTCATTCTCCTCCTTCACAGATTAGACACCACTGTCATTCCTCTCTGTAGGAGGAGTCATTTCTGTTTTTCCTTGGTGTAAGAGAGGCATGAGTCCCTATGCCTGCTGTGGCAAGGACAATTTATTATGATGGACATTTCAACACTCTCAGCAATGCTTCTCAGAATTTTCCAGGGTACCTTTAAAATAGGATGCAGCTGGGCTTTCCACCAGTACATGGAAATTTTACTTAATCAAACTGAACAAATTAATTACAAGCAGGGAAAAAAAAAAGGCAAAAAAAAGAAAAGAAGAGTTTTATATACATTAGCATCTTTCCCTGATCTCAAATTTTCCCAAACTTGCTGTTATTTAAAATTCTTCAATGAGTGGTTTCTGTGAACATACCAGCCTGTGATTTGCTCAGGCAAGACCCGTTCTATTTTTTATTATTATTCTTATTATTTTTCACAATTTGCTATCTGTATGGTGGGTCTGATCCTCAGGATCACATGGATGTCCTTCTGCTGGAGACTCCCAGACTTGCAGTGGGGTTTTCAGATCATCACAGAAAACTGTTGCCACCCATGTTTTGTAAAGAGATGTTCTCACATTTTTTGCACCATTCTTTCAATGAATATATTTAGAGAAAAAGTCACGCCTTTAAACAGTTACAATAAAATACTGGGAGAAGGTTACAAGTGTTGCTAATTAGGGAAAAAATATCCAGTGGGAAAAGGTTGGAATGATTTTACCAAAATTTACAGAATTCCTCCAGAAATCGTAGAGGGTTGGGAGAACTCGAATGGCCCACTTCAGGTTGTAAACCCTATCCTTTTTCCCTTTTCCTTTCCCAGCTTGCCAAGGAGGCTCCCCAGCATCCCGTGTGGATCATTCAGAGGCTGCAGGGCTTGTGTACGCCAAGGCTCAGCGAGGACCAGCGACGTCTGGAACAGCAGCTTCCACCCTTGACAGCTGGGTGGCACTTTGGAGGGGACAAGCCGTGCGGCTGCACCCCAGCTCGGCAGGGAATGCTGAGCCTGGGGAGAGGGAGCAGAGGATGTGTCGTGGCCGCCAGACGAGCCTACACCAGGCGCTGAAGGGGAATGTTGCTCTGGAAATCGTTTCTCCCCCCAGCTGCAGCCGCAAGCAGCGCGCAGTCAAGTGCGAGGTTATTTACCTTGTTTGCCTGCTTCTCCCGGGCTCCTGCCGTGCTTAATCAGCTGCGCTGATGACTTGGAGACGGCTCCCGGGACCAGGCTCCGCTCGCTCGCACCGCTAGAGGGCTTGGGCTGGCGCCCGGAAAGCAGGGAAAAGCTGCGAAATTCCGCTCCTGGGTTTCGCCTACACACATACCAACAAAAAGCGAGACTTAAGAGGCGCTACTAGGTTTTCTTCTCTGCGTTATGAGTTTGCCTGGATATTTTTCCCACTACAGTCGGGATATCAACCACAGGAGACGTACACCCGAACTCTGGGGAGAGATCTCTGCATCTTCACAGAGACCTCTCAGACACCACCAATACCCACAGAGGTCTTACATCTGTGATTATCATTGGAATTTGGGGATTTTAGAAGTGGAGATTTTTTGGGTTTATCATTCCTGCTATACTTTATGAGATTAATAAATCTTGCTTAAGTTGACTCACTACTGGAGAAAGAAAAAAATCTGATATAAAAATAAAGACAAACCATAATCAGAAACTAATTCTTCTACTGCATGTGCACAGAACCACAAAGTTCATCCTCCTCAATTAAATTTGGTGTTAATATTGTCAAACAGGCGTAACTGTGGTTGTACCTATCTTACATGCTAACCATCTAAGCAACAGCTTCAGTCCCATTGTTTCATAACCACAAGGTTTCTTTTCCTGAAGTGTCTCTATACTCAAAATAGAAGTGACCATTATCAAATGGATAAAAATAAAAAAAGGCAAAAAATATTTAGATCTCTTAATACATATGCTAAGGGACTATTTTCTTCACAGAGCAGTTAAGGAGCTAAGCTAATGCTGCTTACAGTATCATTCACATTCAGAGAATTCTGTATTGTAAGGATGAATTCTGATAAAGGATGCAAGTGCCAAAAGCAAGACCACGGCAGCTAAGTGCTTAAATCAAAAAATGAAGCAAGCTAAAATCTATTTGTGACTCCCTTTTTGACCACAGCTTCTCTCACGTGTTTATTGCTGTGTCCTTCACACTCAGTCTCCTCTAGTCCTTGCAACTACAATTTTATTCTCTTTTATCCCAAGCCCAGTTGGGATCCAGAAACCACCCAAACTGTTCATCCTAGGCTGTCTGCTCAAGGACAGGCAGCCTCTGTCTTCTCCCTTCATCCTAATTTTCTAGCACATTAATATGGCTTCCACCATGCGGAGGGGCAACCACCAAGTCTATCCTGGTCTTAGACACATCTGCTCAGCTTGTAAGTCCTCCTTGTCCCAAAGTCACAGTGCTCAGAGTCCTAGCAAACCTTTCATTCTTTAGCTCTTTGTGGCTTTCTTAAAATCCCCATATCCATAGGTCTTGTGTACCTTTTCCCTCCAACTCCTTCAAAACAGGTAGTTAGAAACTTCTCCTCCCCCAGCATCCACCTCCTCCAAGCCTAGAATTGCGTTTCTTTCTTCCTTTTCTGCCTTGTCCTGCTGTGGGGGACATCTTTTTGCTGTCTAAATCCTGGGTACAAATGGTAGAGCCCTAGATGGTGCAAACCCCTCCCTCAGTCCTGGCTCTAGTTGCTATGAGTTGGGGGCTGAAAATGAAAAATGACTTGGAGATTTTTTTTAACTTTATTGAAGATGAACAGATTTTTATTGAACAGCAAAGTGTACAAGACTAACAAATATCTTGCAAAGATAGCACAGAAGGTCTACTGCTTCTCAAAAGAAAATACACAGGATTTTAATGAGGAAAAATGATCCTTGTTTTTGCCTTGTTTTTGGAGAGGCTAATCAATCTGGCCTATTATTTCTAATTAGACAAGCCAACTTAGTAAGGAACAATCCAATCAGTTTCTTCAGAAACGTAGACGTGCAAGGGATATATATGCGTGCCTGTGCAATAGTCTGCTCAGAGATGGGTATTTTTTGTACACTATTTCTGATGTTTAGGCTCTGCCTTGCCATCTGCCTTTCTGTCCTTACTTCTTCACTACATCATTTTTGCTTTGCTATTTTCTTTCCCTCATCCTCACGCAGGTTATTTCGTGACCCTGGTGAAAGTCTGCCAGTCCTGTCAGGCATTCTCACATTCTCCTTTCAAATGCTACTCTTCTTTCCCCTACCCATCTAATGCAGGTTTCTATGGCTCCCGCTTCTGCAGCCCCCTCTTCCCCTTCCTCAAAGGACACCAGCAACCATGATTTTCCCAGGGCACAGTAGAACTGTAGCAGTCCAGCAGACTGAGGATGTTGGATTGCGAGCTCTTGAGGACAAAGACTATACTTATGTTTCTCAGATATATTGAAATTACTTTGCCACCTACATAATGTTTAATAAAATGAGTGGTGGTGTCAATACACCTTCCCTTTGCTCCTTTTTCCGAGAGCTGTTGTTGCTTATATTACATTGCTAACACAGAGTTTACAGCATCATTCCTGTCTTTATTGGATTGAGACTCATGACTTTTTCAACACCATTCATATAAATGTTGTTATAAAATCAGAAAAATAAAAACTCTTCAGTTCCATGAAGGGAGATACAGTGTGCAAAGCACTTTTATTCCAGTCATATTGATTTCAATTACTTCTGTAACAAGACTGTTGCCTGACATATAACACAGCCAAAATGAGAATTTAGAGTTCATCTGCAACATTTTGGCTTTCCTTTGCTTGCATAAAAAACTATTTAGGTAAGTTTGCCAAATTTTAACACACATGGATGATGACCTAATGCAGGACATACAGATTAGATGAGGTTTCTGAATAAGTTACATATTAGTAAGCATTTTCAGTATTCTTAAATTAAAGATACGTAAATCTTGTGTGGACACACATAAAGAAAATACTGTTTGTGGAAGTGAGAGATGTAGTGGTGTGACCCAGATTTCTTAATTCTGGATAGTTTGGATAGTTCCTATTTACAGCTTGAAAAGAAGACTCTGAAAAACGTTTGCAATTAAGGGCATTTTATTTTCTGATTTTTATGTAGGTCTTCCCTCCTCTCTTAGTTGTTTGTAATCCACTGATTTGATATATGTCCTAATTTTCCTCATAATTCTTAAGTATGAGAATTAGCAAGTTAAAATGTGTTTCCTTGCCAGAAGAAAAATTGCTTGTCTCCTGAATTTCCTTCAGGTTATGAAATCTTCCCAAGGAAAACACTATATACTTTTATATTTTGTTATAAGCAGGGCCCTGTTCACTCTTGCAAAACTGAGGAATTTAACAGGTTTTCTTCTTGTAGAAGGTTATCACCCTCTAAAAAAATTAAAATTAAAAAATAGAGTTTGCAATGTTCCTGAAACTATAACATAAACAATTAGGAAATTCCAATTTTTGCACCCACTGATGATTAATTAATGTCAGACTTCACAAATGTCAGTAATGGCAGGTTTAGCAAGACATATGCAATTCATGTGTTTATTCCATTACAAGCTTCCCACACTTGATAACTGATGAAATGCCCCTATCTCTGTTGCCAAAACTTTCACCTTTCTACTTCCTCCAACAGCTCATGAGAAGTTAACTTTTATTAATAAAGACTGTTAAAATACAATGAAGGGTAAATTGAATGTAATGTGAAAATTCCAAACATAGGAAATATTGTGCTGTGCTATTATTTGTAACTTTTAAATAGTAGAAATCTGCATTCTCATTTATTTGCAACTGACTGAAAATGCAAGAGAAAATACAGATCTAAAGCTCATCGTGCTGCAGAGCACATAACTATTTTCATCTATCAAGTAAAATGTCTTCAGAAGCTCATTGCTAGCATCAAAAGGGAGGGGAACAATAAATAGTAGGAGATGGTCAAAAATTGACATCAGCTTACAGAATAAGCAGACTTCAGTAAAGTTTATGACACTGTCCCCCATAAGATCCTCACAATTTGGGCTGGATGAGCAGACAGTGAGGTGACAAATGGCAGAACATGTGAGCCCAGAGAGTGGTGATCAGTGGCATGAAATCTAGTCAGAGGCCAGTGGCTAACAGCGCTTCCCTGGGATCCAGTCCCATTCAACACCTTCATTACTGATCTGGATGACGGGGCAGAGCATTCCCTCAGCAAGAGGGGTTGATAACACAAAACTGGGAGGAGTTGCTGATACACCAGAGCTGTGACCTGGTCCAGAAGGACCTCAACAGGCTAGAGAAGTGTGCTGCCAGAAACCTCATGAAGCTCAACAAGGGGAAGTGCAAAGTCGTAACACCTGAGAGGAGCAGTCCCAGTCACTGCCGGTTCGTTCTGGGGACCATCTGGCTGGAAAGCAGCTTGGCAGACAAGGACCTGGCAGCTCTGGTGAACCAAAGCTGAACACGACCCAGCAATGTGCATTAGAAGGAGTGCTACCAGCAGGGCAAGCCAGCTGACTTTTCCCCTCTGTTCAGCACTGGTGAGGCCACATTTGGCGTCCTTGATCCAGTTCTGGTCTTCCCAGTACAAGAGAGACGTGGACATATTGGAGAGTGTCCAGCAAAGGGCCACAAAGTTGATGAAGGACCATTTTTCCTGTGAGGAAAAGCTGAAAGAGCTGGGGCTGCTCAGCCTGGAGAAGAAAAGGCTCAGGGAGAAATAGTCAATGCATACAAACAGGTGAAGGTAAGGTGCAGAGTAGATAGAGCCAGGCTCTTTCCAGTGGTGCCCAGTGACAGAACAAAAGGAACTAACTAAAATAAAGCATGGTACCTCTTAATATCAGGAAACATTTTTTTAATGTGAGGGTGACCGAGCACTGGCACAAGTTGTCCAGGGAGGTTGTGGGTTCTCCCTCCCTGGAGATATTCAAAAGCCAGCTGTACACATTGAGCAACTTGCTTTAGGTGGCTCTGCTTGAGCAGGGGTTTGGACTAGATGACCTCCAGAGAACCCCTTCAGCCTTAGCCTTTCTGTGATCCTTTGATTCTCTGAAAATTTCAAATTAATCTCCAAAAGCTGATTTAATACAATGATTAGGACATAAAACAGAGGATAAAAGTACCTGCTGCTGGTGCTATCTCTAATACCTGTGTCTTAGTACCAGGGTTATTAATGTCTTAATCTGAACTGTTTATCTTGCACTTCTGCTATTACATTGTTTTTTGGATCTTCAGACAATTACTGTAAATCAGTATAGTCTTTTTTTTTGTCTTCTTTAAGTCTCTATGATTTATAAAGACTATCTAGACAATGCATTTTCCTTGTCTGAGTAGCTTCAAAAGGGAATAATATTGGTTTCAATTTTTTCTTACGCCAGATTTACAGAGCTGGTCTCTAGAGATGTAACTGGAACAAGTGAGAGTGCAACTTCGAGAACTGAATATTTCTGACAAAGTTTCAGGAAAGCCAAACCAAAGACTAAAAAATACTTTGGCAGCTTGAGAGCCAAACCAGCTGGCAGGAAACGTAGAAAAATGAAAATATTCCCATTCTTAATAATCGAAGTAGAAAATCCACTGAGGAAAATCCATGTTCCTTTCATTTTTCCTTTCTACTTGGATCATCAGTTTTCATGATCTCTGGATGAGGCAACAGGCTGTCATGACAATTGTCAAGAGGCTGAGCTTTAACACAAGATATTAGAAATTCTAGAAGAGGACTGCAGTGTCAAAGCAGATAGGCCCCAGTAAATCCCTTAAGCTGTGCTGGAGCAGGCAAGCACACAGAGGCAGCAGTGCATGAGGCTCACTGTGGTTCTGAAACTGCACTTCTGATCTTACAGGCTTATCAAGAAGTGCCCAACAATTCATCCTCTCACCTTCAAATGGATTTTTATCCTGCAGCTGTGATGGATCCATGAGAGAACTTAGGCATGCTGCCCCTTTTTTTAAGAAAGAAGGAAACAGATGGAAAGCCTTAAGTTCATTCTTTCACTTAAAATTTATTACATGTGTAAAAAACTTTTAAAAATACTGTGTAGTAATTGTCTATCAGTTCTATGACCTTTTACTAGAAAATTTTATGTAGATGTTTGTCATTATAAATTTTAGACTACTAAGTTTTGCAAATATATTCTATTCTAGTCTAAAATTTTAGTCTACTGACTTATACAAACGTATATGCACGTAAGCCCGTGGAAATCAAGTGTCCAAACAGGGACTTTCACAGCATTTAGATAATTTTCCTTTCCCATCTTTAAAATTCTTCAATAACAAAAATGGCTGTCAGAGAACTTCTTGAGAGCAGAGAACTTTCCGAAAAATTGTGCAAAAGTGTAACATACTTTTATTAAGGGCCATTCAGGCAGTTCCAGTGTCACTTGGCTCTTTGACGGGACTTTGCAACATACAAATTCCCCTTCAAATGCCCCTTGCTGGTACAGATCCCATGTGAAATGACTCATGTGAGATCAAGACCCAGGGAGGAGAAGAACAGGGCAGAAGATGGGCAGTACAGACCTAAGAGACAGCTCTGCTGCTCTGTATTACTCGACATGTAAGAAGACTGTGATGACAATCAGTTTCCAAAAGAACTTTTCCAGCCACAGAAATAATTGTGGCCTCACATCCTCTTGCCAAACCAGGAACTTCCCTGTGAACAGACAGCAGACAGAGACCCCAGATTTCTAGCCATTCAGGTGTGCCAAACTAGGAAACAGAATAATGACATTTTGCGTTTCCCAGTATCCTGCTGTCTTAGCCAGGTGCGAAACCTTAGCCTTAGCCCGCCGCAGACTCACTGCTGGGTTACTGGAAACATTTGTACACAAATTTAGAGAGCCACAGTCCCAGCTTTGGCTTGTACTACCAACAACACAGTGCTTGCTTCCAAGATGAGGTTTGGACATCGTGGGGAAATTGGAAAAAATCTAAGAAGGTGCTTTCATAGTCTTAACCATGTTCTGCTTTATACTTTGCATTAATTACCCACTCTTTGAGAGCACCCAGGCATATTGGCTCCAAGGTTGCTCTACTTTTTCTAAGTGCATGAAGAAACTTAGTTCCTTCATCAGTTGTCCAGGGTGGAATATTTAACCACCTTACACTCTACCTTACCATAAATCATGGTAATGGTTGTGGAAATAGTCCCTGCAGGGTGCCTTGAGGTGTAGCTGACTCATGACTGAGCATTACTTTGAAGTTTTACAGTTGTATTTTATTTTTCAGGGAGTAAACAGTGCAACTGCAGGAGAAATAACACTTTTCAGAAGTAGTGCAGTAACAAGGGCCAAATGCATGTGATGTGCAAATAAAGCAAAACAAGAAATTAAAAAGTTGGCTTGTAACTGCTGCGTACACCTTGTTGTCATGGTGCTTCTAGAAACCTCCTCCTATCTGCTATCTGCTTTGTTTTCCCAGTGCCATTAATTGCTCAGGCCTTAGGAAACTGGATTTGTCACCCATAGCTGGGCTGTGCAATACACAAACGATGATGTGACGTGCTCAGCATTCTGAATGGGAACATGCTTCACTTAGAATTCACTAAAAGGCATTATTTTAGGAATATTTTTCAAAATAGGATAATAAATTCAGATTGTGCTGCTTGTTTTTTATAATCTAATGATGGGCTTCTTACCTTTCAAAGCCTGCATTGCTTTGTGTCAAGAAATCAGTCTCTTAAATATTTGCAACACGACATGGAGCAATTAATTTAGTCACTTAGACCTGCATTTCCTCTTTTCATCTTGGACTACTGTCAAAAACATAGGAGAGAGGCCTTTCCATGAAGAAATCTATAACGAACAATTAGGCATTGCTCCATCTGAGGAGAACTTGGACAGATGGAGGGTTACAAGAAAATTAATAAAATCCCATACAGGCACTGAACTTGTCATCCCTTTCTTAACATTGATAACTGGTAAAAGCTTGTCCAGACAAATTTATCCATTCATTCTGCTTGACAAAAGCAGAAATATAGAATTACACTTACAACAAACCCAGAAATTAATCCAACTCACAAGAACTGCAAATTTCACAGAAGGAAGCCCAAAAAGCCTTCACAGCTCCAACAATAGAAGATGCTGAATACCACAGGGATATTGCTTCTTTAGTCACTTTTTTTTCCATGTTGCTGGGTACAAGAAACTGATGAAGTAGAGAAATAAAGAGGCAAAAGAACATGAAAAAATACCAAAGGTGTGAAGTGATAAAAGGTGTGAGAGAGACCAAAGGTGTGAAACAGAAATAGGTAAGATCTCCCAAAAGAAGAGAGGAAAGAATGCTCAACCGTCAAGCATTGACTGAGATGCACTATTTAATTAAAGGCTATTTGCGAGGTAGCTTTGGTTGAGAGAGCATGGGAACAAGCAGAGAATAATTTAATTTGAGAACAATAAGTTGGTTGAAAATTGGGTTTCATTTCCTCTTAAATTATTCACAAATTTCGATCAAATCCAGTTATCATTTGGGAAATAATTTGAAAGGGGACAGTGGTGCAGACTGACTGTGCTGGGGGCGTGTTTCCCCCTTTGCCTTGAGCAGCAGGGGGTCAGGACACACACCCAGGCCGGGCTGGAACGCCTGCTCCTGGTACGTTTGAGCATTTGGGATAAAACCAGGGTGCTCCACATGTTAACTTCATTAATCATTACTGGACAACACTGATTTTGCTCTTGAAGATGCCTAAGCATTTATCTGTCTGAGGTTATATTACTATTACTGTTTTGATGTTTTGGATGTACCAGGAAATAAAAGTTACACTTGACATCAAAAGGTTCATTATGTCAAACAAAATTACATTTTTTCAGGTATTTATGTTGCCATAATTACACTGACACTAACCTGCTTCTCTCCACATTTCTCACAGAAAAATCAATTATTCTCACAGCTTAATTAACAATAAATATGTCAGGATAAACGGCTTGAATCATTGTAAATTATTGTATTCATTCTTATCAGGGTTTTATTTATCCTCAACATTAAAAGATGATATTAGCTCTGTAGCATTTCCATAAGCAGGATGACAAGTTTGCACTTGTAGAAGTGCATTTCACATTCTCTGTGTCAGAGCTTCTTTTTATTTGCAGATAACTTTACAATACTTGAAAAGTCTGTGCTAAAATTTTGCAGCACAGGAATCTATTTCAAAATAATTTTTCAAATACACATACCTATGTAGACATGCAGTTACAGCTGAATATTTTAGTTCGTTCAGAAAAAAAAAAAGTAAAAAGTGTGAGTGTGACAGGAAAATACTTCATTTTTTTTCCAGCGTAAAGAATGTTGATAACCTTCCCTCCAAAAGAATACACCTTTACACTTTGGAGTTTGCACTTAGTACATAACAAGGGGGTATCTTTCATGCTAAACATACTGCTTTTAACTTCTGCAAAGTCCTAGCTTAGTTTGACTTATTTTTTATAAAAACCCTGTTTCATACATGTAGCAGAGAAACATTCTAAATTGTTTCTGCTGTTAACTCCACAAAAACTTCTTTTTCTGGGCTAAGTTGGACATTTCCAAGCTCTGGATTGTGTTGGGGTGTACTAGGTTTGGGGTGGGTACATGGAATCCACCCCCTTCTGCCCAAGTCTGTGGGTTGACATTATCACATTGTACTGCCTGATCACACTCTGCTTCTTCCCTGCTCCACTTATTGCTCAAGACAAGGGATTACTGGGGCTGTGAAGTGAAGGAAAATGCCAGCTGCAGGACCCTGCCTTTCGCATGCTAAATCAAGGAGGTGAGGGAGGAACAGGGCAGAAGACAGCTTGTGGAGAGAGGACAGTTTCCTTGCATATCAATTGCATCCTGCCCCTAAGAACCAGCTCCTTGCCTTGCCTCAGATATGATACTGAGGAAAGATACTTGAATTTAAGGAACTCATTATCTGAAGGAACCAACTTGGGGTCCTGGTGTCTGATGTTCTGAAGTGCACAGACAGATGTGTCAGCAGGGACTGTGCTTTAAATGTCTAAAGTGAGGGTTTTGGTTGTTACCCTCCAGAAAGTTTGAAATGAGATGTCCAAGGGAAGTGGGTAGGTTTTATATTCATTGCCTTGCCTCCCAAGCGATAAAAGTGAGACAATACCTCACAGGAATTGTGAAAATTAGGAAATTAATTTTTAATACATTACCAGATACATGGATTAGTTACTGGGGCAATACAGTGACAAATGCTTTTGAGAAGTACGTAAGGAAAGGAGAAATTCTGTCTGTACAGCAGTGCACAAATAGTATTTGGTACATTAGATGTGAGGAGAAAGAGAAGGTTGAAGACTAGGGGAAAATAGCATTTTTTGAATAAATTATTCTGATCTAAGCATCACTGTTGCCAGCTACTAAATGAGGCAGGGCATCTTTGGAAAGATTTATCTTTGAAGTGCAGAGCTAAATGAAGATAAGGTAGGTTGATTTAATTTCAACATTTCCTAACTTATTAGTGTTTGTTTTTTGAAATGTGATCAGTATCCTTAGCTCATGCTTCCCCTCTAAAAATAGTTAAACCACATATTAATGATAAAAAAATCCTCTTCTCAGCAATACTATGGGTATTGAGGTAAAGAGATCTAAATATTTCTTAAATTTTTTCACTGTATAAAACTCATAGTACTTCACTATGTGTGACAGTCTTAATAGTTGCAATGCTTCCTAAACACTTTCAATAGTCAACATTATTGAAATGCTATGCAAAATAGGCAACTCAGGAACTTAAGAGCAATTAAAATTACTGATAACCTAATCAGAAAGTTGGATAAAAATCACCACAATGCAATGGATTTATTTCAGAGAAATACCAGAATAATATTCAGAAATAGTCTTGATTTTATCTACATGAATTTCCATCTCTTCAAAATTACAAATAGGACTAGGCAAAATACTTTTTAAATCTCTAAGTGCTCTTATGAATTCTACTCCAATGATAATTTAATTTTAAGCACCTTTCTTGAAATTTTCTGAGATTTACGGTTGCATCTGGTTGAAAAAATTGAATAAAAAAAAATTCACAAAAACGCTGATAGTATTCCCTTACTTCTCTTTTGTGTCCAACTGAAATAAAATGAATGGTATCTAGAGGGTTTTTTATAAGCTTTCCTTTTTTTGCTTTCTTGTTTTTATCACTTTTCCAATTTTCAAAACTTTTTCAATAGTTAAGAAAAGTCACTGAGTGGCAGGATAAAGATTTACATTACTTCCTTTATTTACAGGGCTGTTGGATTTTTACTTCAGAGCTCAGACAGTTTTCAATAGTTGCAGAGTGGCAAATGGAAACATGAAAGCCTTTCCTCTGTAAAAAGTCTTACCAATGGATTTAATTTATTGACAAAGGAAAAAAAAGTACTAATAATCAGGTCTTTTAAGCCTTTAAAACATGTTTTTAAATATATTTTTTCTCAAAACTATTTATTCTACTCCCTTAAAATAATGGAGCTAAAGAGGCAGGGCTATTTAACTGATTATTGTCCAGAATAAACTGGAATGCAATATTTTCACCAGCTACACATCCATTTCCAAGAATATTTTCTTTCTGTAATATGTCTTGAATTCTGACTTCAGTAAGTACAATTATAAGGAAAAATGAATAATGAGATAGAAACAAGTATATTCAGTTTAGAGTACAAGGAAGTATTTGATTGCCAGTAATTTGGTTAAAGGCTGGTCATGGAGTTTCCCTGAATTTCCACACTAATCTACTGTGCTATTTTTAATCTATTTTTTATTCGCAACAATATATTTAATTTTAAAAATATAATGGAAGATTAATTAGAAAAAGCAGATAAATGGAGATGAGGTAAGAGTAGTTGGGTTATGCACCCTACAGGGGAGCACAGGGTGACTCTAAAAGATAAATCATCTTGAGGACAAAGTATGTTCCTTGCTGGGAAGTCCCATGAGCCTATATCCTGCACACTGGCACCAGACTCTTCCTTTCCAACATAAATTCTGACAAGTTTTGTTTAAAATCAAGACAAAGTGATAGGAATGGAAAGCATAAACACTAAGTGAGCTGAAATTCCAGTATTATGCTTGTTGTCTGTCCTTCGTGAACTTCACTTTTTGCAGAAATAGATGTTTGATGAAGGAAAGGGGACTGAGTATCAACAAAACACTCACCTTGAGCAAATGGGAAGATAAATGAAAGAAGACCTCACCTGGGAAGATATTTCTTATGCTTAGTACATTTCCTAAGGAAAAAACCCCACATCTGTTTGAAAGATCCTCCTAGCAACAACTTTTGTGCATAAGCATCTTATATGTCTGTTTTTCCTTGAAAAACTGTTGCATAAAAGCCAACATTTTATTCAATTGCTGACCCTCATGAAGAAGAAATTAAATCCTCGATGCACTGAAGAATGCGTTTAATGGAGGAAAAAAGTATTCATTTTATATGTTTCTTGGGGGTAGGAACAAAAGCGTTATGCTGTAAAGACAGTTTGTGTGTTTGTATCCACATTCAGGAGTTTCCACATGCTGGAAAACATGCCAGCTCGAAAATGTACGTTTCACTTTTTGATGTAGATTTTTGCTTAATTCTTTATTATGTCAGCTGGGAACCTCAAATGTACCAAAAGCATGGAAAATAATTAAGTAAATAATCCTACTGTGTAAAAGTCATCAAAAAAAAGGCTTGAATTCTCAACTATCTCACAGTTCAATTCTTACATAGGCATTTGGTAGGACACTGGACAGAAAATTCTTTGTGGAAGTCTATAAATGCACTAAAGTCACTCCCTATCCCTGTGAGTCAGGATCTGGCTTCATGCTTGTAACTAGAGCAGCAAATAGTAAGCACAATGTAATTCCAGCTGTGCAAAGTACGTTGAAACAAAACTTTGGGATTGCATCTGTGTTTAATAATTATATGCTCTAGAATAGTATAGAGTTTAATCAGACCATAAGGAGGAAACATTTGAAATTTAAAGGTAGAAATAACATCAAAATAGATACTATCTTTTTTTTTTT
>WEIT01040739.1:604-35885 GCA_013389985.1 Dryoscopus gambensis | reverse complement strand
CGCCTGTCCCTGCCTACCACAAAATTCACACACAGAAAAGAGAAATGATGCTGTTCATCTACTTTTGAAAGGTTGTGGACAGTTTACATAGGTCAAAAGGCAAGATATGGATGGAACTGAAAAAATAAATGTAGGAAGTGGGTACAGCTATTGTAAAGAAAACTGAATTTGTCTCAACACAAAGGGGATGGACAGTGACCTTTGTTTTGGATGAATGTCAGTGTCAGTCAAGTGGATCAACTGGTTGTGTAAATTGCTTTCCCTAAGTTAATCAAAAGGTGTGAATTTCTTCCCAAGCTATCCAGACCAGTAGTGCCTGCACCTTGATTCAAACACATGAGGAAATAGTGTAAAGAAACATAGTTTTCACAAGGGCATTTTGTTCATGCTTGCATTTAATACTTTTCTTTCAGGTTCATTTTGAAATTCTCAAAAGTTTTAATTTAATGCTCAGCCATCAGTCTATTTTTTTCCTTCTCTCCAGCTTGCTACCAGTTTTTTATATGCATACTATAGTGTGGGAGGTAGATTGGACACTCATCATATCTAGTAAAAGTGTGTTCTTGCCAAGAAATAAAGATATATTGATCACAACTTAGCTGTGCATTGTTGTATGTATATTGAAATGTCTGCAGTTGT
This sequence comes from Dryoscopus gambensis, assembly GCA_013389985.1. NCBI lineage: Eukaryota > Metazoa > Chordata > Aves > Passeriformes > Malaconotidae > Dryoscopus > Dryoscopus gambensis. The sequence continues at coordinate 35,246 of WEIT01040739.1, read as the reverse complement.
TATTCTGTCAGCATTGTCCAACTGCAGTCACAGAACTATCCATCTCATAAAATTCAACACAAGAAGTCACTTTGAATCAGCCAATCTCTCAATCATTCCCAATCAAGTGAAGAATGTTCATAACATAATTTCAAAAAATTATGCTACCATTCCTGCCCTGGTAAAAAAAATAATTTATATTTCACCTCTGGGTGCAATGACAATTGTGAAGAGGAATTGTTTATAGATTATCAAGGATGCTTGAAAGTCTGATCTGGTTCTAATCTTGTATAACAGGGAAGGAGGCTGAGTTGTTGTCCTTACACCATACCTTAAAATTTATGTAATATTAGTCAGTAGTATTCAAGGCAAGTAAAAATGTCAAATTTAGTTTAACTTGTACAGGTCTATGCGGGTTTGCTAGCTTCATTTCAGAGGCAGTTAATCAAGCATATCAATTTAACATTGTTTAAAGCACTACCTTATCTTAGTGGGTATCTTATTTATAAGAATAACAATTAATAATATTCAACACAATTGAAGAACAGGAACCAGGAACACACACACACACACACACACACACACACAGAGACACACTTTTTTTTTTTACAAGTTTCTGACCCTGTTTCCTCTCCTTTAAAGCACTTGTTTTCTATCTTAATGTAATAAACTGCTTTGAAGATTAACATGCTCTTCAGATGGACACTGAAGATAAAAGAAATGTCTCAGTTGAAAACCGGATGAGATATAGATGATACAATTACTTACACATCTAGTTATTATAATATATAATCTTTTAGTATTAGTAATATCTCTATCTATGTAAATATAAGTGAAAATAATAAGAATACTTATTATTAAATCAAATCCACCTTTAGCTTAGGTTGGTATTATGTGGCTATTAATCATCATTAGAATTTGCCCTAACTGTGAGAAAAAATAATAAGCTATATTAAACAAAATAAAAAGAGAATTTAAAAATACTAAATTAAAAACTAGACAGATACTTAATTGTGTAATACAACATTTAAGATAACAACGCAGCCATACCATGTATGTTCAGCCCTGTAAATTTTATTCCTATCCATTTATTCCTTTATCCCAGCAATTTTTATGTAGTCTCATGGAGAAATATTTAAAGGTGTGAAATCTGCTACAGAGGAATAAATATGGCTTATATATATTTTTTCCATATAGAAATGTTAATGCTCCTGTATTCTTTATAGTGTAGCATGTTCAGGGCATGTTTTAGAGGGATGTTCATAGATATAATTAAGCAGCTCTTCCATGACAAGCTGCTGATCTCTGTGCTAGTTACTAGTGCTTTCCTCCTTCGAGTGCCCACAAACTTTCCTGAAAGACTTGCTGTCCCAGTAACCTCTTCAGCTACTTGGTTACATTTATAAAGGTTTGACTATCCACCGTGAGAACAAATGGTCAGAACACAACGATGATCTCTCATGGAACTTCAAGTAAACAGAACTTTTTCTCTCATGTCTGTGTAGAAAAAGAGTGTGGCCTAGTGTGGTCAAGCCTGGATGCAGTAGTCTCACAGCAGGTAGACAAAATTCACAAAAACCAGTATGTTGATAAAAATTGTCCAAAAAATAGGAGAAGCACGTGCCTTTTCAAAGCTATCATTAACTGTAAGACAGTTTTCAAACAAAAATCCCCACAATAATAAAATTATTATTATTATTATTATTATTATTATTATTATTATTATTATTATTACAGTTGCAGTGATTCATTTGTTACTGTCTCTTCCTTTCAATCCCCCACCGAAAGCTAATTTTTATAATTTGTTTTTCAATGTCTGTCTTGAGAGGGTCAAGTTGTGCTTAATGGGGTTTTGAGGGGTTTTTTTGGTGGTCTTTTGTTTGTTTGTTTGTGGGTTTTTTGATGCTGTCTCTTTAGTTCTGTAGAAGAAACTATTTCCGAAGGGCGCGAGCACTTTTTTGTTTATTCCATTAATTCAATGGAATTGATTTGATCCCAACTTCATCTGCATAGTGTTATTCTACCTAAAAGGAATATGAATGCCTTAAACTTGCCACATTTGATAGTTCTCTTATATGTTCAGTTCAAGATGGTTTAATTAGTCTAGTTGCTGTAAATGCGTAAGTTAAAACTGATGCCTCAGGTTTTAACTTTCATATTTTTCAAATTTTGTACTGCTTAGTGTGTAACTCTGAAGTTTCTTGTAGCCTGCTAACTTCTGTTCTCTCACAGACATAACAAAGCTTCTCAAAGCCTCCACTCCAAGGACACCCAGGCTGTCCTAGACCCAAAAAATGTGTAAACTAGCATCTTTAGAAGGGGGGTAAGCTTGGGGAAATTACATCATTAACTGAAGCTTTAATTGAAGAATTAACCCTGATATGCAAATGAACTAAAGTTATAAAAGTGTGGCGAACTCATGACTTGGGGTCGGTCCATCTTGGGTATCGCCTTTGGCCTGCCCAGGGTGTACCTTTGAAGGCCCTTCAAATAAGTACCTACCTTTATTCCCTTATTCCTGTCTAGTCTCTGTTTTTTAGGTGGCCACCTCAGGCATCAAAACAACAAGTTAAAGTTTGTGTTTACCCATATTGTTTCTAAGATTTGGGAGGATGGGTTCACCTTCCTCTTGGGTTCCAAAATGGCCTTAATGCCCTCACAATGTTTTTTTCTCTCACATACGTGTCTGCAGTTGCTGAGTTTCAGTGCTTCGGGAGGGTAGCCAGCCATCCTTTTCACTTTAGTCTTTTGCTTTAGTAAAAAGGGTGACAGAAAGTGGACTCTCTGGGTTTAGAGTTTTTCAGGGAACATTTGTGATGCTTTCTAGAGCTTTTACAGTTCCTTATAGTCGTTCTGAAATCTCACTATTGAGGAGGTTCCTCCTTCATTAGGAGCTCACTACCATGAATAAAAACCTTGGCAAGGAGAAGCGGAAGGGGGGAGACCCCACCTCAGCAAAATAATCTGAAACGTCAGCCTAAGGTCCCTTCATATTTTAAAACGAGATCTTTGAGTTCCTTTTGTACCTGCTTCTGGCAGACAAACAGCTGAATGCTCAGTCACTTTTTCAATTCAACAGCTAAAATCAGAGTAATAATCCTAAATTCTAAATGGTAATTAGATGAAAATGCACATTTTTCACATGTTAAATAGGAAATACAGATGATAAAAACATTTTCCTAGATGGTCATGTTCTGATTTTCCAAAATGCAATTACAGTGTACAGATTTTATAGTGGCTGAAAGTTCTGGTGAACTGTAATTCATTTTCTACTTGGATTTTGCTCTGAAAAGCTCTGTTTTGGTGAACTTGTCAGAAATTTATTTTCAAATTTTTATGGCAGAAAATGAATATTCCTCAAAACCAAAGCATGTTTTGCTGGAATGTTTTCTTTTTTCACAAGAAAAATATCTAATTTAGAGGCAGTCTTACTAACCAGAAAGTTAGTGATTTCATTGTTGTGGAACACCTTTAGGGATCAGTCCCAAGTCTGTTTCATTTGAAACTGCTGGGCTGTTGGGTATTTTGAGGTCAGTCACAGGGGTTTTTTGTCTACTTTACACTGTAGGAATATCTCGGAATCTAGGATTTTTGTCGCTGTAGAATGGGAAAGATTTTTGGAAAGCTGTGTCAAAATATATCACAGGCAAGAAAAGACATTTTCTGCTTTATTCTCTGGTGATTCAAGAGTAAATAATTGGGATTCCCCTTGGCATGCATCACACTTCCTGTGTAAGCCCGGGTTCTAGGACAAGTAACACCGGTATAAATCAAAAATGTATTTGCTGACAAAGTCTTTATTGAAATTCAATGGCTTTTAGAAAGGTGCAAGGGGGTTTGCGATGGCCCTTCTCTTCATGATCCAAAGATCATATCTGTGGTCACACACACAGAGGAGGCTGCAGATTTTTTTGTTCAGTTGAGCTGTATGACATATTGCCAAGAGATTTGGACCAGACACTTCTCATAGAAGGGTTATAAAGCCATTTATTTTATTCCTTTAGGAAGTCACTTCCTCACATTTAAGAAAAGGATGTTCTTGTTATGGAGGGCAGCATGAAAGGCAGCATTTTTGGTCACTTTTTGTTATATCAAACCCTATGAGGGGCCAGAGCAGAAAATTTATGTACATTAATAGATAAAGCTCTCAAAGGTGCCCTTCTGCCAGAAAGAGGAAATGACTCGTTATTTACATGCTGCTGTTTGGTAGAGGAACAAGCTTTGATCAACAGGCAGAACCTTGGAGGATCTGTGCTTGCAAGAGATTACTTAGGAACTTCACTAAATCAGTTCATTTACTGCATGCCATATGCCCTTATGCTTTCATAAATATTTTTCTGACAGCTAGCACTTTCCTCTTCTAGGGAATGTACTTTGGTCTCTCTGGCTGAATGAAGAAAGCAGTAATGGAGTGGCGCAGTATGGATGCAGGTCTCTGCCTGACATTTGCTGGCATAATGCAGCTGAGAAGTGGGCCACAAGTGACATGACTCCACATCAGCCTGGCAGCTCTGCTCAGGGGTGAGGGGAATGAACCTCTGTGAGGAGCACAGCCCTAGATAATGCTTTGCTTTTCTGTCAAGATTTGATGTAAATGCATACCACATACTGTCTTTCACCTATTATTTCTCTGAGGCTGAGTGCTGCTGCTAACAGTAAAATTTCACAGGCTTACTTTAGCAGAATATTAATGAAAACTTTCAAAATCTTTGCACATATACATACAAGGGAGAGGCTGCCTTTGGTGCTCAGAGAGATTTCAAACATTTACTTTCTGTCGAGCTTTATGCATATACGTGCATGTGAAAGGTCAGAGATGGTCGTTCTATCATTTGGGATGAACATAGATGAATTGAAATGTCACAGCAGTCGTACCTAGCAATTTAAAAGCTTTGGAGTGTTGCAAGCCTGTGGATTCTCCTGCTAAGCAAATAAAAATCAACTCTCTGACTGTACAAATTTACATGATTACAGATAATACATTTTACATCATGCTTGTAGATTTTCTGAGAACCAGTAGGCACAGGCAGCTTTTGGAGTTGATTGGAGTTGAGAAGCTTGCTGTGCAGCCCTGGAGCAGAGAAGCAGGCTGCTCATAGCAGACCATGGAAGGAATCAGTCAGCCTGATGTGTGGGTGATAGATGTTAGCCTTTTTAGATCTCTCAGACATTACAAAGGAATTTTGCAGAAGAAGTCATGGGATGTTACAGTGTAATAAAAGAACACGAAAAAAATTAATTTTAAATAGTTGAAGAAAAGGCAGTGTCTCTGTAGGAAGGGCTTACTAAAAAGAGATCATAATCCCTTTGTCAAATGTTTATATCTGATTTTTTCAGCACTTTCTTTGCTGAGAATGAATGCTGTGCAGGAACTTGCTGACTCGGGGTAAGGGGAGCTGCTGGAACATATATATATGCTCCTTCCCTCAGAGAGCACCTTGCTGAAGGATGTGATGAGTAGTTCAAATGGGATGAGGAGGGTGGAGGTGGACACTTTATCCATGGAAAGGGAAAGAGCCTGTTAAAGAAAATCAATAGAAATATATGAAGACTCCACAAGATAATTTTTAATTTTAATTTTGTGATTGTGTAAGGAAAATTAAATCAAAAGGGTAAGAACAAGCAACGTGGATTCCATCTTTTCATCTGAGATTCATCCTGAGAAGAAAAGAAATTGAGGTTAATTTATTTAACATATGGAGTGAGTACAAACCATAATGAAACTCATATCCACGTGGAATTACAAAGTGTACTCCTGACTACTTCTATAGTCATTAGGAATTTTTCTCAAACAATCCTCCGGAAGTGATAATAGCCGTAAGGGTCTGTGTAAGTTCTGTAGAAATTTTTTTGAAACCTGCAGAATGTAATATTGTGGGATAATATTAATTAATATTAATTAATTAATATTACTTAATATTAAGTTGAATGAAGCTACAGGTTTATGAGGCAGAAAAACTTTTCTATGTCATTTAATATAGTTAAAATAAGATAGTATATTATTGTCTAATGAAATTCTACAAATTAAAATCTACAAATAATTTTTAGAAATTTGTATATTTTGCTTCTGTAGTGAAGGTAGAGATTATTTGTTTAAGAAAAAACAACTACTATAAAAAATATGCTGTTTTCAACCTGCCCACTCTTAACATACATTCTGCTTATCAAATATAAAATTAGTTGTATCTTGTACATCATCCTCTGAGTGGGTGCTTCATGGCATCAGTGCATCTCAACATATGTTGTTTAATGACCTGTAGCTGTCCCGATTTCCAGCATAACCATATTTTATATTTATATTTGAAAACAGTATCTAGTTTACAACAGGCACAAAATACCCATAAAAACTCAGAAGAAGGGATGGTTGGGCTCTCAGGGGCTTAATAACCCTTTCCTCAACCATTCCTTTATCTTATTTGTTTGTCTAACTATTTAGGATAATATCTAGTTCTTCCTCTTCTTGCACAGTGAAGCTCTGACTTCAGCTGATGACACTGCAGGGATATTTTTTTTTTTCCTAGCAAATAGATAAGACTTTGGAAGAAGTCAGTTTTATTCCCTGTGCCTGCTTTCAGAGGCAGAGGACATAACCTCCCAGCACCTAAATTAAAGGTCCTGTGCGAAAAAGATCGAGCAATTCACCTACTCTAAGCAACCCTCTCAGGCACAGAAAGGACATTTCAGAGCTCTCAGCTGTTGCCAAAATCCCAGCAACCTGAATGCTGCTTTTATCATTAACACTCATCAGAGTTTCAGAGAAGATGGAAAGGATTTTGAAGTTCCTAATTTCATGAGAGAATGAGGGTAATAAATTCATAGATCACTTGAGTGACTGAATAAAGACAGCTGGCTGGGGAAACTTGAGGATAAAAATTAAAAGAGTTTCATATGTTGTTTGTCCTTTAATAATAGTCAGGAAATAACAGAAAAATGCCTTGCTGGTGGGGTCCACTTAGAGACCAGAGACATCCTGGGGGAAAGATTTGGAAAATCTAAGAAAAGCTCCTCTTGCTGAAGAACCAGCTGCTAACCAGTGTTAGCATTACTGTGGCTGTGGGTAACAGCAGAGGGGGAAAACAAGAAAAGTTTTTGTGGAGAATCCCACTAAATGCAGTCTGGTTTACAGACGGGGAGGGATGAGGTGAGAGATGGTCCATCTCTGCCAACCAATCTGCTCTTGTGTTTGGTACTGGTGATGGCACAAGTGTCCAGCTTACAGCTAGTGCCTGTAGAGGTGAGAGAATGGAGGTAAAGCAAAGCATGTCAGTATTGAACCCATGATTGTTATAAATGTGCGCTGCTTTTCCCCACCAAAAAAAACCTGTCACCCTTCTTACTCGTCCCAGCAAACCTAAAATAAACATGGAGACAGAAATCCACTAACTATTTTTCTTGAACACTTGAGGGGTTGAAAATATAGAAGCAGAAAGGCAAATGGTGCTCTGGGGCAGCAGATCTCATCCTTACAGCAAAATGAGAAGTTGAAAAGGAGCTTTGTACATTCAAACTGCAAGGCAGATATATTTATGAGTTTAATTGTAAAGAAAGGAGAGATAAGAAGACAATTACCCTCTAAATTTGGTAAGGAAAATTAAGAGATTTTTGCTGCTCTGACTGCTCTGAGAAGAGAAAGTGTAATCTTAGCTTTGGGTGTAATTTTTGCAAAGTCTGCTTTGGATCCCAGGATAATCAGGACAACTGGTTGTCCTATTAAGCTTCAGAAAGCGGGAAGACACGGGGCTGCTGACAGACAGTCAGGCACCTGCCAGTTAGTGTGGAGGAACTGAACCAGTGGGTGCTTTCTTCTCTCCTCCACTTCGACTGTACTGTGACAGATGGCATTTGGAATTGATTGGCGTATCTTAGAGGGTTTGCGCTAATTTAAATTATCTTTCAGATTTATCATATAAAACACTGAAGCAAATGATGTGACTTGGTGAATCAACTCACTGAGAAAGAAAGAAGAAAACCTACTTTGAAAAATTCCCAAAATCTGACTGCATAGAATCTAAAGATGTGAATTTGAGTGTCATATAAAGATATGTGCACTACAGCTTGAGACAAGTTGTGTAGCATTGTCAGCTTGCAGCTTTACAAGGTGACTGTATCAAAAGTCCTTCAGATGGCTATCAAAGACAAATGGTCTATTTAAGCACATCTATATTCAGAAAAAAGAGGATATTATATAGTACATAAAGCTGATTCTTCTTGATCTAAATTTGCCTGAAATGATTAACTTAAATAAACCACAGATGAGGGAGAGGATTGTGTAGCATTCCTATCATCTATTTGTATTAAGTCTTAATTGTTCTGGGATTAACATTTTGCATAACATTCTGCACTTCTATTTTGCTATAAGCCTGTCTGGTTCACACTCAAACAGGTGCTGTAGGTTTGCTCTTGCTGCTGGCTTATCAGAAAGGAAAGCCCACTCACCCAGGAGGTCACAAGGTCATTTTAAAAGTCAGGGAGAAGGAATCAGGATGAAGCCTTATTACAGCTGGTAATTAGAAGCAGTGACAGCAGCACAAAGCTGCTTCATCGGCTCCTAAACTCAAGGACTACACTTGGGAGAATAAAATGTAAGTGCTTGTCAGGGATATCAGTGAAGTTGCTCTATTCCTGCAGAGGTCTCGCAACGCAGACCCAGTGCTGTCCCAGCTAGGGTCCTGGCACCATCCCAGTCCTGCCACCAGCATCCCTCCCCTGCTGTCAGCGCTGCAAGGCAGGTCACCGCCTCCTCTCCTCCTGCTCTCGGCTGCCAGCAGCAAAGGGACAATATTGCTCGGCCCAGCGCCAGTTGCCTGGTGTGACGGTGTTGGATCAGCTCCTCACCTGACATAAGCCAGGCAGAAGGAAAGTAGACAATGTTCTGAAAGGTGAGAAGAACCAAGAAGAAGGTGACAGCAACCTGGCGAAGTGTCCAAACTGGGAGAGGAGGGAGAGGGAGTTAAATCTAGGACGGTCACCTTGAGGCAGAGCGCCCACTTCTCACAGCACACTGAGAGGTGCTTATTTGTCTTTTGTGAGGACTGTACTTGGCCCAGAGAAAGGAAGAGAGAGACTGGTTTTTAAAATATGCAATTTTCTGGTAATCAAACATTTCATAAAGTAATTATTACCACTTGAAAGTAGATTTCATGTTCACAGGAAAGCAAAGTTGATGATTTTATCAGCATTCTGCTATAATATCTCTGTTGCAAACATTCTCCTAAAGCCATGGAGATGATCCTGAACTGAACTTTCTACTCAACACTTTCATCTTTGAGGATCTTCTTGACAGACAGACTGCCAGTTGTCAGAGTGTCTGTCAACTGTGAAAGCTAGCAGCATATGCTGAGACAAGCTGGTAAGGGCAGGGTAAGAGAGATGACTTCTCTGTTTATAAAACAGGAGCTCGGTAAAGTGACTACAGCAACTCTCAGGAGGAGCAGATGCAGCTGAAGGTATGAAAACAAAGCAGTCTGAAGTACTGCAGGGAAATTCACTTAGTGCACAAAGCAAATTGTCCTAATTCATCTTTAGAACTAAATAGTGCTCTGTTTTCTGTCTGATGATTCACTGTTATTATGCACATTATTGTTTACGACTAATGATTACTTAGCCTATCATTCTGTCAGGTTTCTGCGGTGCAGATCATATTATCAATGCTTAATGGGTGTTACTGCTCAGAAGAGAGATTTACACTTTCAGTGTTTGCAGCCTGGTATGTCAGAAAGCAAAGCAAAGCAGCCTCGATGTTACTGAAGAGACCTGTACATCTAATGAACCACCTAATGCTCTTTGGAACAGGAAACGTCAAGATTTGAAACACTGTCAGAACCTGTCAAGACTTTCTCTATGGTCATTGCTGTGCACCTGTTTTCCACCCATGGATCTCTTCAACAGAGGGTTTTTATTCAAATTGTCTTTTAAAATTGGGGAAGATAAAAGAATTAAAACCCATGGCCTGCTCTCTCCACTGATCTCCTTTGGCAAACAGGTTATCATCTCCATTTTTTTGCAATATTTGGAAGCTATCTTGTGCCCCAGGATTAATTTAGGCAACATCCGGACTGGCATATGGCTTTGTGCCGTTCAGGACACAGGTTCCTAATACCCCCCTCCTTGTAGTCACTCACCGGTTTTATTTGGCCTTGGAGTGAAGCACTCAGATCTGCCTCTGAAAAGTGTAAAAATAGAAAGTGGAAAAGTAGAAGTGATCCCAGCAGTGATATAGAATCACAGAATGATTGGATTGGAAGGGACCTTAAAGACCATCTAGTTCAATCCCCTCTGCCTTGGGCAGGAACACCCTCCACTAGACCATCCATGCTAAAAGCCCCATCCAGCCTGGCCTTGAACTCTTCCAGGGATGGGCAACCTGTTCCAGTGCCCGGCCACCCTCACAGTAAAGAATTTCTTCCTTATATCTAATCTTAATCTACCCTCTTTCATTTTAAAGCCATTCTCCCTTGCCTTTTCTCTATGTGACCTTGTAAAAAGTCCCTCCCCAGCACTCTCGTAGCCCCTTTAGGTATTGGAAGGCTGCTATAAAGTCTCCCTGGAGCCTTTTGTTCTCCAGGATGAACAACCCCAACTCTCTTAACTTGTCTTGAGAGGAGAGGTGCTCCAGCCCTCTGGAGCACCTCAAATACAGATGCAAAAGTTATGTGCAGCCAACCTGTGATAACATCTGCAGGCCATGTAGGACATTGCTGGTTTCTGCTGCAAAGGACATTCCTATCTTGACCTAATAAGTAAATGCTACCCAGGTGTCTCCATTTGTGCATTCAGGTTGGAACAAAAATTTTATCATGCAGCACTAGAAATAGGGTCCCAAACTCATCCATAGGGCACCTTGTACATCTTGGTGACAAAATTATCATGGAGACTTTGAGACACTGATATGAAGCAATGCCTGCTTGGGTTATCAAAATTCCCCCAAGAAAAGGGAAATTCTGCCTTGTCTCCTGGAGCAGAAGCTCAGTAATCATTGTAACTCCTTATTAGCTGGAGGCATATAGCCAGCAAAGGGTTACAGATCTAATGACATCAAAAGGCAATTTACAGCTATATACTTGAAGAGGCTTATCAAGGCATGCTTAACAGAAAGTTTTCAAATCCACTGCATTTGGGAATCTATCATTAGACAGCAGTGTCAAATTTTAATGAGTGAAATTAGTTAATGCATGTACAGTGCTTTGAAGATATTAAATGTTATTTAAATTATGGGAAGTCAAATCAAGGTAAGCAACACAGGCTGAGAAATGGGGAAAGAAATATTTTTATGTAATGATACATTGGTTTCATGTCCAGTGAAATTCTATGTACTCCTTGATCAATGGAGAGTCCTCTATCACCTTTTGGGTGGGAATAGTCTCATATTGCTGTTGTTAGCCTTGGACTGAAAACCAAAGCATCAGCTTTTTTCGTAGATTGCGTAATTTCTGTTCCATTTTATCGAAAGAAAATATCTTCTTCTGCTTCTTCTTTTATAATGCACGTTTCACTAAGGGAACTTTGGCAAAATAATGTGACATTATGAAAAAGTGAGCTAGAATTTGAGGTGATTATTATCTCAGTTATAACACTGATTTCTGCAGCTTTTTTTTTTAATTAGTCTGTTCAGGGAAACATTTGGGGATTAAATGATGCTTGGAATAAAAAATTGAGTTTGCAATTAAAGACAGCTGATAAATCTTAAGAACAAAGTGAATAAAAATGAGAGTTTTAGATAAAAAATGTGACAAATATTTTCATTTTTGTTGAATTTTCATTTTTTACAAAGTTTGACAACACAATAACCTGGTGAAAATTCTGGAAAATACCTTTTCATTTTATTCAATAAATTGCCCTTTTATAAAAGCAGATGTATTTTACTGATATAAAACTGATTTGCTGATAAATCTTCTTTTTCAGTAATTGTAATGGAAACTCTTAATCATCATGGCTGACCTGGTGTAGTACTCGTGAAAGTTCTGCTTCAAATGGGAGGCTGAATTACAGAACTGCCAGAGCTCACTTCCAGTCAACATTTCTGATTTTAAGATACTGAATCTTTGACTTAAAACCACAAATAAATACAAATGGATGCCAGATGTCAAGGCATCTGCACAAATAATCCAAGAATGTTCCTTCGTGCTGCAGATAAGGTGCTCTATCTATTGGTCTTGCTAAAAGTAGCAATGCATAAATGCCCTCAAAAATAGTGGGAGATTTGTGCTCTGTCTCATGGGAAAAGCATATCTTTTCATATATATATATTTAGGTGGGTACCTCGGCCTTTTTTTAATATATATTTTTGATCTCTCAAGCACTTTCCTATAGAGACAAACATGAGCTTCACTAAAGAAAAAAGAGGCCTTCTGGCACTCAGTTGCTTATTCTTCAGTTATCTTCCTTTGACCCTCTAGTGTTTCTGGATTTTGAAGCCAAAGGAGATTATAGTTACTTAGTGCTGTTATTACTATCTAAGGGAAAGAGAGTGCATTGTGCACAAACCATGACAACTAATGTGCATTCACTGTAAGCCTGTAAAGCTTTCAGCAGTGTGCTTCTAGTGCACTAGTGGAAGTTTCTATGTCTAAATTAAAACTGGAAGCATCCCCTTTATATTTGCTTAGCTAAGATTAGAACCAAGAAGACATTGTTATTTTTATCAGCCCCAGCAACTACTTTTGGTGGGATGACCTTGGCTGGGTGCCAGATGCCCACCAAAGCAACTATTACTCACCTCCTCAGCTGGACAGGGGAAAGAAAATACAATGAAATGCTCATAGGTTGAGATAAGGACAGGGAGAGAGTGCTCACCAGTTACTGTCGCCAGCAAAACAGACTTGACATAGGGAAATGAACCGAATTTATTACCAATCAAATCAGAGTAATGAGAAATAAACCTAAATCTTAAAAACAGCTTCACTCCACTCTTCCTTCTTCCAGGGCTCCCAATTTTTTCTACCTCCAACTGCCCAGCAGTGCAGGAGGTTGTGGAATTGGTGCTGTGGTCAGTTCATCACATGTTGTCTCTGCCACTCCTTCCTCTACAGGGAAGGATTCTTCACACTCCTCTGCTGCTTCAGTGTGGAATCTCTCCCACAGAAGACAGGCCTCCACAAACTTTTCTGACATTAGACCTTCCCACATGCTGCAGTTCTTCATGATCTGCTCTGGCGTAGGTCCCTCCCATGGGGTGCAGTCCTTCACGAACAGGCTTCTCCAGTGTGGATCCCCTATGGGGTCACAAGTCCTGCCAGCACACCCATGTGGTCTCCTCTCTCCATGGGCCACATATCCTGCAAGTAACTTGCTTTAATGTGGACTTCCCATGGCATCACAGCCTCCTTTAGGTTTCCATTGGCTCCAGAGTGGGGTCCTCCATGGGCTACAGATGATTCTCTGTTCCACAGTGGACTTCTAGAGGCTGCAGGGGCACAGCTGCCTCACCATGATCTTCACCACAGGTTCCAGGGGAATCTCTACTACAGCACCTTGAGCACCTCCTTTCCCTCATTCACTGACCCTGGTGTCTGTAGAATTTTCTCTCATGTATTCTCACTCCTCTCTCTGGCTGCAGTTGCTGCTGGTTTTTGCCCCTTCTCAGGTGCATTATTCCAGATGTGCTACTACCGTCACAGATGGGCTCAGCCTTGGCCAGCGACAGGTTTGTCTTGGAGCCAGCTGGTATTGGCTCTGACAGGCATGGGAGGGCCTTCCAGTAGCTTCTCACAGAAGCCACCCTTTTAGCCCTCGCACTATCAAAACCTGGCCACACAAATCCAATACACTGCTCTCTGATACTGGGAAAAATACAAACACAAACAAATTATGCAGGGGGCTACATGGGCCAGAACTGTGCTGGAGAATGTATTGAGAATACAGCACAAAAAAGCTATGCCCAAAGAGCTGTGGCTTAAACTCTGTGATTTACAGAAGTGCAGATCCTGCAGGGCAATTTGGAGACGCACTCGGGACGTCTGCAGGGAACAGAGATTGGCAGCGGAAAATGCTCACTTACTGATGCCATTCAGAGTTTTGATGCCATTCAGAGGTTTAATGCCTATTTTCTCTTTGACTTCACCCTTTAGATCATATGCTGATAACAAGGCAGAAATCAGTCCTTTCTAAGGCATGAGTCCTGGAAAGACTATGGTTGCCAGTTTATTTTATTGTAGCCTAACAGATAAATCACTGATCCAGCAGGCTGCCCATATGCTGCCTTTGAAATCCTCTTTTCCTATAGCTTTACACACTGCCAGGCTGGAAGGGAAGAGATGGAAGATACTTTCTACACATTTAGTTGAAGTTATTCCACTCAACAGTAACATGGGGTCACAGAAAAGCAGTCACTATGAACCTATGGATTTACAGCCAACACAGCCACCTCCCATCTGGAGGGAGAGCAGAGAAGACCTGGAGGCTCTTGTCATCAAGATTTATAATGTACTTTACATTGAAACAGATATTAAATACAATGCGTAAATAGTTCTTCAGTCGTGCTGAAGGGGTCCAGAATAGAACTTGTTACATGATTTGAAAGATATTGGCAAAGTTGTCAAAGGCAGCCTCTGTAATATCTCTCTGCAGTAGATCTGCTTACACTGGACACAAAAGCCACAGACATTACTTTTTTTCTTATGTGACCACCAAAGCCATTCTTTTCAATATAGCAGTATTGATCCCACCTCTGGGAATGGCTGGGCAAGCTGCATTAAAGGAACTGCACTGCTTGGAAAAACTGATAACTTGTCTCTTAGGCTCATGCTGTTAAATGAGATGAAGTAAAGCCTGTTGTGGGATGCTAAAGAGGAAAAAGCAAAAAGTTGTCAGAAGCAGCACTATTTCCTGCCTGATTTTCATGTAAAAGGCAGAAAAGCTGAAATATAACAGAATGAGACAGGTGTGGGTGTAGCATACACAGCAACATTTGAACAGCACTAAAACCCCTCTGAATACTAAAAAATATCAAGCCTCTCTTTTAGCAAGTGGCAGTGGCTGATCCTTTCTGAACTGCTTCAATTGTTTCAAAGTTGTCCACCCCACTGTATGTGGGTTTGGTGGAGGATGGAGAAGAAAACTAGTGTGTCACTAAATCCTCTGTCCAGCTCTGTTCTTATGAAGGTGGAAGGTGGGTTTGGTTATTGAATCAACTACATATTCTGGATGAATAAACCCCCACCCTCCCGCCCCCCAAATAAAACCAATAACAAGACATTCCGTTGGTAGACGCAAGGGAAATCCATTATTGCCTGTATCATCCAGGTTAGCAAGGAGCAGAGCACCAGGGCACCAGAGCTACAGATCAGTTAAGAGTCATCTTCCAGTGTGAGGATGGCTCCAGTATTGTGTGCCAGCAGTTTCACCACTGAAATGCAGAAGAATGCCCAAATCCTCATGTGTGCTGACATTAAGGAGTCCTTTTGGAAAGATGATAAGCAGGAAAGCTCTGAGTGAGATGAGAGGAAGAAAAAGTTTATCACCCAACACTACAAATAACCTGGTCCTCATGAAGCAAACCTTTTTAGCTAATAACAAAAGTAGATGAGTAGGACCTAAGTAGAAAGGCTCAAATTAATCAAGTTTGACTCTCAGTGAAGTTACTTATGATTCTTTTTATAACTAGCTGTTCACTCAGCCACTTCCCAGTTGGAACATTGCAATTAAATATTATACTATAAATTTGACTGTGTAAAAAAAATGGATGAATGTAGTATGCTAGAGCCTGTGAAATCTTCAAAACCTGAGTGAGATAAAGATCTGCTTTTGTAAATAAACACCAAAACTAGCTGCAAACCTTAGGGAAAAAAACAAACTTGATCCATTTCACCCTCAGACGTTGGGCTGTAATATAGGCATAGAAAACTCTTCTTTATGACCCCTAGGAAACCAGCTTGAAATGTGTTCTGTCCAGAGCGGCTAGCTCTAATCCTGAATTTTTTTGACCCTTAGATTAACTCAGTTGGTTCGAGCATGGTGCTAATAATGCCAAGGTCATGGATTCGATCCCTGTATGAGCCATTCACTAAAGAGTTGGACTTGATAGTCCTTGTGGGTCCTTTCCTCAGAATATTCTGTGACCCTAATGAATATTATTAACAGTTGTGAAAATAATCTCTGCTCACCCTCAAGGACAGTTGGGATGGAGTACTACTACCAATACCTGCTGCATCAGGCTGGGTCATGCCAGGCAGTATTCTATAAATTTAATTTAGATCCCTAGTTTATGGCAAAGATATAGTTCAAATGTATTCTGACTGTCCAATGCTTCCCTTATTTAATCCATCAGAAAAGTGTACCAAAGGAAACTGCTCTGAAATTCAGAGGTCTTTTAAAAAAAAGGGTTTTTGATAGTTAGTAATGCTGGTAAGTTATGTATCTGCATTAAAGATTTGAATAAATGATTAATGTGATTAACAGCATATTGAAATGCACATTCTAGCTTCTACAGAGTGAAGAAAGAGCGGGAAAATGAGTATATACTCATATTAATTAATTAGCCAAGCCATGTTAATTAGGCAATTACATAATTAGGTTTGGGACAATGGGGTTTCTTTTGCTCTATTTGTTAATATTTGTTTCCTTCATACCCAAGTCTATGTTAAGTACAAGATCTCAGCTTACCTGATGTATGTTTTTCAGGGAACCTGATAAGAAATTGTCAGATTTTCCAGTGTGACAGAAAAGCATATTCTCTGAGACACTTACGTAAATACCATAATAAAATTTTCTTAACCTATTGGCTTTTTGTAGAAAAAAAAGTCCTCTAGTTCCCTAGAGAACAGCAGAACAGCAGAATATCTGAAAGAACATGAATGCCTGAATAATTAATTATATGTTTGATATAAAAGCATGAGGATGATTGCTTTCAATTTTGAATATAGTAATATAATGTAAGTTTTGGTCAATTATATTCAGAAGCTATAAAGACTTTCCAAAGCATTAACAGTAATAATCAAATAAAGTTAGTGATTACTCCTTAACTGTTATACTCTGCCTCCATTCCCATGAAATCAGTTTTATTAGATAACTGCATAAAGATGTTCAGAAATGTCAACAAGCCAGGGATTCAAACTGTTGAAATTAGTTTGCATTATTAGTTTGCATTGATAACCTTTGTCTGTCTTCTTGTGATTCTATCTTTATCTTTGTACTTCATCAGTTCCTTTTATCTTCTCTTTTGCATTCACCATCTCTTGTTAGTGCCTAAATATAACTGTAGATAATAATAGATGCTTACATCCAAAGCTGATAGTATTATTGCTGTAATGATCTTTAAAAAACAAAGGGAAGACAATAAAGAATGCAACAATTAGTTAGCTCTTCATAATGATAGCATCTCTTTCCTGTTCTCGCTTTGTTACCTATTCATCTCTACCTATAGTAAGTTTTTCATGCTGTTGTCATTCCTGGAGAGCTGGCAGAAACTATTTTCCTGGCATGCCTATTTTCTCAGTTGGGTTTTACTCTAAAACCAGTGCATTTCTGCTCTTTGCAGAGCTTTACTTTGTCAGAATCTTGCTTCTGTCTAGGAGCCAGGAAGCTTATTACTATTTCATGACTCAGGGAACAAATGACTTTCAGCATTCTTCCTCAAAAGCCATTTTACCTTTAAAACTATCTCTTCTTTCTGGTACTTGGAAAAGTAAAAACTTATCATGTTTTATGAGCATTTAAGGGAAGTCCTCTGAACCAGCCCAGAGTGCATGTTGCTGTAACCAGGAGCATCAAGGAAGGAGAGTAGGAAAGGAGTCACTTGCAATTAGAATCATAAAATCATAGAATACCCTGAGTTGGAAGGGACTCACAAGGATCACTGAAATCCAACTCCTGGCTCTGCACACAACAGTCCCAATAATCACACCATGTGCCTGAGAGTGTTGTCCAAATTCTTCTTGAACTCTGTCAGACTGGTGCTGTGATCATTTCTCTGGGGAGCCTGTTCCAGGGCCCAACCACCCTGTGGATGAAAAGCTATTCCCTAATATGTAACCTAAACCCTCCCTTATGCAACTCCAGGCCGTTCCCTCGGGTCCTGTCACTGGTCACCAGAGAGAAGCAATCAGTGCCCCCTCTGCTCCCTCTCATGAGGAAGTTGTAGACTGCCATGAGGTCTCCCCTCAGTCTCCTCTTCTCCAGGCTGAACAGACCAAGTGACCTCAGCCACTCCTCATACAGCTTCTCATCAAGGCCCCTCACCATCTTCTCTGCCCTCCTCTGGACTCTCTCTCATAGCTTTATATCTTTGTTATGTTGTGGAACCCAAAACTGCCCCCAGCACTTGAAGTGAGGCTGCCCCAGTGCAGAGCAGAGTGGGACTGCACTGCTCCCTTGCCTGATGGCAGTGCTGTGCCTGATGAACCCCAGAACACGGTTGGCCGTCCTGGCTGCCAGGCTACCACTGACTCATGTTCAACTTGATGAGGATCCCCAGGTCCCTTTCCATGGGGCTGCTCTCTGGAATCTCATTCCCCAATCTGTACATCCAGGGTTGTTCATCCAGGTGCAAAATCTGGCATTTGTCTTTGTTAAACTTCATATGGCTGGTGATTGTTCAGCCTTCATATTTGTCAAGGCCTCTCTTCATGGCCCTTCTACCTTCAAGGAAGTCAGCAGCGCCTCCAAATTTAGTATCATCATCAAACTTAGTATTCCTTCCAGTCCTGCATCCAGTCGTTTAAGAAGATGTTGAAGAGAACTGGGCATGAAATGGAGCCCTGTGGAACCCAACTAATGTGCATCCATCAGCCCAATGTAGCCCCATTTATTATAACTCTTTGCGCCTGACCCATGAGCCCGTTGCTCACCCATTGTGTTTATCCAGCTGATTGTCATCTGGAAGGATACTGTAAGAGACAGTATTAGAAGCTTTACTGAAATCCAAAAAGATTCTATCAGCTGGCTTCCCTCGTGTGTGGTCACTTCTTTCATGGGTGCTCCTCCTGTATTGCTAATATTTAGAGTGCATGCCCTGGAAGTTTGGTGAGCTGGTAGGAAGGGTCAAGGATTTTGGTCTTCTACCGTTCAAAGAAGTTCTTTAGTTAACTATACAGGTAGTTCTTAATTGTCTTAGTATATGAAAACCAATGCAGGCTCTTAAGATTTTTCTTAAAATATAAAACAGAACAACACTTAAAAAAAGTAGAAAAGTGAATTAATGATCCATAATAGGAGAAGATCATCAATTTTGAAAATGAATGGTTTCTCAGTTTATAATTTGGCTGATGACAAGCAACTGATGAAAACCAGGAGAGGTTAAAGCAGTGTAACTCAGAGTTAGAAGAGCTACACCGTTAGCATTTTTTTATCAGT
This sequence comes from Dryoscopus gambensis, assembly GCA_013389985.1. Lineage (NCBI taxonomy): Eukaryota > Metazoa > Chordata > Aves > Passeriformes > Malaconotidae > Dryoscopus > Dryoscopus gambensis. The sequence continues at coordinate 15,980 of WEIT01040739.1, read as the reverse complement.
GGGTGCCCCCTTCTGTCTCACTGGAGCACCCTGGTTTTGACCTTGTCTTCTGTCTACATACACATATAAGTTAATCCTCACTTTAAATCTGTCACAAAGAAGGTCAGTTTAAGAGCAGATACGAGGTAGGGCAAACTCTGGCTCTTAGATATAGTACCTTCTGATCATAGGTACAAAATAGCTGCAAACCACCTGGCTTTCTGTCTCTTGTCTTTCAGGAATATCCAGAATACCTGCTCACCTTACAGGTGATCACTGTAAACAAATGCCTCTGCTGAGCTCCAAACCAGCTGTCTCATTTTTGTGCATAACTACAAAATGACACATTTGCAGTGGAAAGTGACTTGTTTGTCCAGAAGAGAATGGGACCCTTGTCAATACATGCTGGGACCATTCTTTCAGAGACAGCTTTGCAGCTGGAGAATTGCCCAGCAGCAATATGATGAAAAAGACTGACGCTGGCTCAGTCAATTAAACCAGCAGACAGCTCTTAATCTTAAACCAGCATGCATTCAAATAAGCTGAGCTTCTGCATACAGCTCAGCATAGTTGGCTTCTATTTTGCAGGACTGCACGACACTCACGTAGGTGGCTGTCAGGGTCCCGAGGGCATGAAGGAGCATTTCAGTTCCTGCTCAGTCTTCCCTGGGGCCTCCTCTCTCCTCCTCCCCATGGGTCTGTGAGCTCCATTTTGGCTCAGCCTTAATTCCCTCCCTGGTATTCCCATCTCTGGTCCTACCTCCCAGGTATACCTATCCTATAGTATACCTATCCTATATCTTACCTCCTGGATGGGATGGGCCAGTTGGTTCATACATCTCTGTCTGCCTCTGTGTCTGGACTCACATTGCTGCCTTGCTGCCTTCTCTTCAGTCCTGTTTCTGGCCTGGTCTCGTTCAGCTCCTGACAGGAACACCTGGATGGACCAGGGATGTGGTTCATTGCTTGCCATGTCAGGGGCTACCAAAGAACCCTGTGACCGGAAGTTGGTCGTACCCTAAGAGAAAGAACAACACATTTTGGGATATGCTTAGGTGTTTCTGCACAGAAAAGGCTCTGCTTCATTGATCCAGGGTCTGAAGGAAAACGTGAGCTCTTTTATCAGCTTTTTTAAAGGATGACTCAGCTGTCTGCCCAGCAGGTAAGGATCTTCTGTGGGTATGTGTTGTGGGAAAACCCACAGAGCAGATTTTAACTTGCTACCGACTGTCCAAGGTGGAGTTGACAATGGAGCTCTATGTACTGTGCTGATGAACTATCCTTTTGTCAGCAGGCCAGCCGTATTAGACTGTTACCTACCTGGGTGGAGGTTAAAAGAAGCAAAAGAACAGTCCCTCCTTGACTTCAAAATGTAGAGAGCTGAAATCCAAGCTCAGTCTTTCTGAGTTTGGATCATTTTTCTGGTGTGTTAGCCCAAGGAGTCAAAGGATAATTACTCCGCTGTCTGTGGTTGAAGTGTTGGCAGTCTCACTGTCAAATGTATGCACAGTCATTTGATGAAAAAGGTTATATTTGGAGAAAGGTATTTAATTAAATGCTTGATTTTATATAGCTATATAAAAATACTAAAACCTTAAGTTACAGGCAGTTCATTGTTTGCAGGTATAGTAGTTAATTACCAAGTTACTGAAATATAATTATACATGTAAGCTGAAAGGAAAATTACCTGAGCCTTTGACATTTCTGTGGCTTGATTTGTACTTCACATGTAAAGCAGACATATCCTCCAAATTTAATGTTGTAAAATACTTGTGTTATAAGGAAATATCCAATTTCTAATGAAGACTTAAAAAATTCCTCTCTGGAAATAATGCATGAATATAACTGAAAACCCTGGGAGATTTTAATCTCTAAATACTTGAATATAGTATAATACATATACCAGGAGTGTTAGGATAATTTCCTAGTACATCTTTTGTATGTCCTGTTTAGGGAAATATACCCTGTTTGGCAAGTCGTAAGACGTGCTGGTGAGGGAGTCAACATGCGTTTAGATTCAAACTGCTGTGTTCAGCGCTCTCTCCTGCCCTGTGGGTGTTTGGAAACTGGGCTTATTGTGGCAAGAAAGGCAGAAGAATGAAAGTCATAAATCAGTAGATAATTGTCATTAGTGCCTGTAACAATTTGGTTTTATTGACATTGGACATTATATTCAGAAAAAAAGGAATTACTGTACAAATTCTACAAACTATGTTCCTTGTAATTGTTCTAGTTTGCTGTAACAAACCCCTGGAAAGGTTTTGCCTTGCGATAATTAGAAACTGTGGCAGAACCTCTGTCCTATTAAACCAGTTGGCATTTGCTGTCAAGGAACTTAACATCACCCACACAGCTCACATTTTTCTCATATAAAATTGAAAAACCTTCAAGGTAGATTTTGTACAGTTTAAACTCTGCCTGCCAAATATTTGCTACTGTGCAACAGAGGGTAAAAGATGCTAGAAACCAGGGAGAACAAGCAACTGAGAACATGACCTGCTTAAGAAACTAAAATATTTTGGGGACTCTAGCCTTAATTTTAGGTACAATTTTATTCTTTTTGTCTCAGATTCTAGGGAAATAAGTATAGAAAACCTAAAAGGGGATATTTCTGTTTGTTAAGGAGAAAATTGACAGGGGAACTCACCTTTCAAGAGATGAAAAAGATATTAGAAATGTTAATGAAAAATGTCTGTGGCTTTATCATAAGAGGTATCAGAAACTGCCAAAAATCATCTCTACAGTTTGAAGTGAGATGAGATATTGTGGCTTGATTTTATAATCTTGTTCTTATTTTTTTCTTTTTAATGGATTACCAAATTCAAATTAAAATGGATAAGAGGGGTGCGCTAAGTAGCAAAAGCCATTTCTAACTATTAAAAAGCATGAGACTAGGACTGGTTATATTTTAACAATAATTTTTATAGTTAAATTCCATTCAAACATGAAACAAACTCGTGTCTTCTCTAATTGATTTACATTAGGAAACAAGATAGCTTCTAATATTTAAATTTCAAATTAGATAAACTGAAATTAGCACTAAAAACCATTAATCTTATTATTATCCCAGATGGACTGGGTTTAGAAGTGACAATTCGCTCAGCTTATTGTATTCCTGTAGCAATTAATAGGTTCAGTTTAAATCATTTTATGTGTAGAATTATGGAATCATAAAATGATTTGGATTGGAAGAGACCTTAAAGATCATCTAATCACTAAAAGAAGATAAAAAATCCTTACAATGGTATTTGCTAATTTTTCAAGATCATACCAAAAATCAATATAGCACACTGAAGAAAAACCAGAAGAGTTTAAAAATTTCCATGATCTTTAATATATATGGAGATCAGACTCTGATACTGTTATTCAGTAGAACATCACTCATGTTTCACAGCAGTCCCAAGATTTTAAAGCACTTATTTTTGAGAGTGAGATATATCAAATCTAAATTATTAAACAAGCTTTGGGGTGAATGCTAAAGTAGCATTTGTATTTATTTACTAATACTGTATACTGGTCACAAATTTAAATAGATTGATATATGCCTGATAATCAGCAAAAATGTTGTGACTTATTAATGAGCAGTGTTGTTGGGTGTTAACATAATTTCCATTTCCTTTTTAAATTAAGTTCTTATGCCTTTATCCAGTGACTGTTTACTGTGAAATACATGCTTACTCTCTGTTTAGACAGCAGTAAGTAAAAACACAAGCTGAGGTGAGTACCTAACTCCTTTATTTAACTCCTTTTTGTAGCTATCTACTCTTGGTTCATTTGTAGCAATCAAGTAGGTCTTTTACGAGGAGATGTCAGGAGGATTTTCTCCCCATTCTGGATTTAAGTCTGAGGATTATGAGACTCTCCTGGAAGCTTAGAGATGTAGGATTGGACCCTTCTCAGCTGAGTTGGAGTTTCAAAGCTGTTTCCCAGTTTTTTCATTGTTCAAGTGCTGGAAGTGTCAGACTGCTAAGCAAAAGCTAAACCTTCATCTGCGTGGGTTTTTGGAAAGATTGCTACCATGTTATTGGAAGTGACCTTAAGAGACCCCATACCTTTGATTGCAATGCAGTATTGAACCTAAATTCTGGAAGGAAGAAATTGAAGCTAAATAAATATATGTATGTGTTTGTGTGTATACTTTACCGTCTCTTTTGGCAGTGGAATTGTCCAGGTGCTTGAAGTCATCATGATGGATTTAGATAGATCCATTGCAAGTCTTCAATCCACTGTTCTTATCTCAGAGCCAACATTTGAAGTGTGAGAGATGCTTGTGTCATTACACTGAAAGTTATAAGACACAAATAAACTGAAGATGACAACTTTCATTTTTAAAAATCTCGTTTGATCATATTCCCCCAAAGCTACCCATGAGTAGAGAAATGTAAGGGCTACCCAGAAGTAAGCTTTCCTTTTGTACTCAGAATGTATTAATGGGAATAAAAAGGTTTTAATGACTTCTAATTTGCTCTGCAAAAGCTACTTATTTTAGAACATAGAAAAAGACAAAATGTTTTTGTCAAGTCATTCTGATCTGACCCAAATACGTCAAACTGGTGCCACTGAGCAATATTTTTCTGTTCTATGTTATTGATAATTAATGTACTTGTCTGAAACAGAAGCCAGGTTCTGGTTCAGAGGCAAGTGTACTTGTTTGTAATGGAGCTTGTGGGCCGCTTGATGGAGCCACGAGAAACAAGGTAGCCGGCCTGGCTCTTGTGGCTCCTGATCGTCCCATTAAAAATTGCAGCTTGTGTCACAGTATCTAAGTCATAGATATAAAATATAGCAATGACTTTAAAGGGAGAAAAGCTAGGAGCTCCACTGGACCTTGCTGCTGTGACTGGCCATGCCTCGTTGTCAAACTCACAGGCATTTTCCAAGCTTCTCCCAAAACCCAAAGCTGCTCATGAAGGCGTTCACCAATGATAAATAATAATAAGACTGGACATAGTTGAATGTAGCATTGTTTTGTTATGTGCATGATACTGTGTTTATATTGTTTCTAAAAATCCTGACAAAATCTTGAGAGCAATATGTTGATGTACGCAAAGGCGTTTTAAAATTCAATGAACTGGATAAGGACTGAATCAAAAAATATGGAATAAAAGATATGCCTTACGAAAAGGGTGTATCTTAAATGATTGCAAATGCTATCCAAACGCTCATTGAAAATAGTTTTAAAACAACACAACCACTTAGAGTAATATTTACTGCAAAATTGTTCTCCTTCTGAAAATACTCATTTGGAGGCAGAACAGATGTAATTCCTTTTTGATTTCTTGGTTAGGGTTTGGGGTTTAATTTTTGCTTAAGTAGACATACTAAGCACAGTAGGATTTGTGTGAACTGATTCACAGTCTGAATTCTGTGTTGCCAAAGAATCTGACCAAAGAAAAAATGCTATTTCTCTATGACTACAATGAGATATCTAAAGGACTGTCATTTCTACTTTAGAGTGCAGATGTTTATATTGCAAAACAAATGTTGATCCTTAATGTTGGCTCATTTTGTAAAAAAATATCTCTTAGTACTACTCTATATTTTATAATCTTCATAAAATCTTCATCATCGTCATCATCAACATGCCTAATACATACAATGTAACTGTTCCGTAGTTTATCTACTATCATTTGACAGTTCATGAGGAAAGAAAAGATTCAATTATTGAGTAAAAGTAGGCAAACTGTAAGCCTACTTAAAAAACATGGGAACAATATTGCTTAAATATCATATTCCATACTGAGAAAGTAAACCTTCCTTTTTCTGAAAGGTTTCCTTCATAGTCAAGAGAAACATAATGAAATGAAATATACATACATATAAAAGAACACATTAAGGGAAAGAAATTCATGCAAATACAGAAATCTCAGTGAACTGAATTAAAGGACCAGTGCTATTGTTGTCATGTTCTATCTTTTATCCAACCCTTCATCTGGTTGTTGTTTTTTCATCACAATTCATAATCCTGCCCACAAGCAGGAGTTTATTAGACAAATGAATTATTTACTGAGTTCTTTGCAAAACTTCTTGCCTTAATCTGCTTTGTAAGTGCATATTTGCTTGAGAGGCAGCTCTGTATTCTTAATAATGAATATTCTGTGGCATTCCATACATCCAAGATAAGGGTTTACAGCTATGATTTATACTATATTTAAAAAGCATGCAGCCAAATCCCATGAAAGGTTTTATCACAATTTGGATTCAGAAATCAGTATTTATAATTATTCCACAGCTGCACAATCAAAGTGATGCATGGGAATATTAAGCAGTTATAGAAATTAAGTAAATATCTGCTAGAAATATTTAATATCAATTTAATGTCTAATATTAATGTTTTAGTAAGGTAGTTTAATTTTTAATCTCACAAGATTCTCGACTCTACACTTGAGTCAAAAACATACAAGAAGTAACACAGCAGTAGCCCTGGAAGTTTAAAAATATTCCATGTTGTAAATATGGCATTTATTTCTGTGTTTCTGATGTTTTTAACAAAGCTTGTTAGAATATTTTTCTTTCCTTATTTTAGTATCCATTTCTGGAGAGTAAGAAAAGATTTAATTTACCTAGTTTCTTTTTAACTTGAAAAATATCTACTCTTTCCTTTACGTGAAGGAATCAAAATTAGCAAACTGTTTTAGCTTTGCTGTCTTCAAGTTCATTCCATGTGCAAAAGAGTTGTCCAAGAAATCCTGATGTAAGATCTGTGTTAACTTTCAAGAGATCTGGACAGAAGTAAGTTTCAATCCCATGTGCTATGAGCAAAACAGACTGATAGCACAAGAGATTTTCAGTATTTGGGGCACAGCAAAAAAGCCATTTGGGCTTAATAAACAGTTGTAGAAAATTGCTTACTTTACAGTGAAAGTTTTATTTGTCTCGGATGACTCACAAGATATGGTGCTCTTTTTTGTATGGTAAAAACCAAAATGAAATTTCAGCTCAAAATCTCTTTGAAGCTCCTTCACAGAAGTATTGGGGTCTATCTGGAAGCTCATTAGAGCTCCAGTAGTGTCCCTAACACAAACTTGCACAATGTTCAGAAAAAGAATAATAAATACTTTTAATAACAAAAATTTGTGTTCCTTGTGTGATTTCATAAAAACTTGGTCAATGCTTTGATAGCGGGGGGTATTGTTCAGCTAAAGATATCCTTATTTGCCCTACCACTAGTATGTTTTAAGGACTCAAAGCAATCATTTCCACTGCTTTTGCTGATATTTGGTCAAGAAATTATTCCTCTCATAGATATGAAGAACAAACAGATTTTTCTGGGAACTTATGAGCAATTCCAGAATTTCTTGTAATGAGAATGCTGGTCAGTTGTAAATGATTGGTTTTTAAAAGCCAGTTTTTCCTTCAGAGAATTTGACTTTTTGCCTCAGTTTGTTGAAGCCACTTTTTCTGAGCATCATCCATTTGACTGAGACTGTCTGTTATCTTTCTCCGCCACCCAACACCAGTCAATGGCTACCATTTTTACTGTTGCTTCTACCCACTCTGAAGCGTCCATTTTCAGATGAAAAAGGCAAGAACTTCACATCTTTATCCCAAATGTTCTATTCGCAGTCTTCTCCCACAGTTCAGTCCTGATTTTCATTCCAGAAAGGATTGGTTGTTCTGGTCTGTATAGCTTATCCTCCTGTCTTTGGTGCCCTATTGACCCCTGCACTCTATGACGCAACAATTTCTTTAACATAGTATTTAGTGCAAAAGGAGATGTCTAATTTCTGTAACCCTTCAGTGTAATTTCACGGTATGATCACAAGAGCTATTTCCCTTTCCCTGCTTTATAACTTCTAAAAGCAAATATCTGAAGAACACCAGAAAATTGTTTTCAAAGAATACAGTGATTTTCCTGTAAGTAAAAATCTTGATTACTGTTAGATTACGTAAGACACATGTTTTGATACTCAGCAAGGTAAGAGAAAGAGCCAATAAAAGAGTCCTTAAAACTCCGTACCTGTACTGGTGGCAAACCTTAACATGTGTCTTTGTGGAGTGCTGATGGACTTCTTAGATGGGAAGTTGGAGATTAATTGTACAATGTCTCAGTTTTCTTGAATAACATTTGATTTCCCCTGACAAAACAAAAAAATTGGTACAGCTTAGTGCTTTATTCCCTATTCAGGGAAATTATTCAAGACATGAAATATTCAATAGTCAGTTTTCAAGACAATGAATTGTTGTCTCTTTTCATACTTATATGGTTCATCACTATTCAATAAAGTTTCAGTATAAATAAAAGCCAACTCTTAATTCCTGGTGGGAATTAACAGAACTCACAGAGGAACTGGAAGCTGGGAGCTGGAAGGACAGCTGTGTTTCAAACTAAATAAAGGTAGACCAATGAGCAACTCAAGTGAGAAAAAGTGTATTTGTTGCTTCTTGTCAGATTGACTTACATTAATGTATATAACTTCATCACACTGTAGCATGATGGACATATTGGCATTCTTATCTGTTGTCTTTTAAAACAGTACTGAGCTCTCAGACTTTTTCAGTTTGTGTTTTAGATCACAGAAACTGTGGTTTATGACAGCTTGGAAAACATGCACATGATCTGGTTATTTCCCTGGCCATAGGACACAATGAATTTAGGATGATATCTCAGGTCCCTGAGAGGTTGGGGCAAATAAACTGTGCAGTACAAATTGTATTTTTTATTAGTGTTTTGCAAGAACATATTTGAATTAAAAGAAAATACCTGGGACATGTACAGAAAGGTCTATTTCTTCCTAGTTTCTTAGGATAATTTCTCTTGCCTTGCCAGCTGTATTGAAGCTTCTAGCATATTCTCTTAAACACAGACACTTAGAACTTGTATGTGAGTACCTACAATTATCTAGGTAGAAAAATCAGTGGTTTTATTTATTTCTCCCGAAGTCGTCTATAAAGCTAAAATGACTATTTAGTGATTCTTCTCAGCAAAGCAATCAGAGGTTTTTTTTTCTTTATTCCATCATTTTTATTTTCTTTGCAGCTGTCTTGGGGTGACTTTGTTACGCTGGATCCCCTATCGCTGCTCTATGCCCAGACATGAAACCTGTGCCTTCCTGTGCCTTTAAAACTGGGTGTGAGAGAAAGAAAAAAAAGCCAGGCGAACATTTCAAAGCACTTTTGTGTCCAAGGACACAGATACACACTCTTCTGAGTGCTTTTGTGGCAGCAAGAGTGGAAGAAGCACCCTTCCTTTTTTTTCCCCCGAGCTTTTCAGCTTTTTCTCAGGAGAGAGACAGAGTCAAAATTCTTTGCTGTTTAGCCGGCTTGCTCCTGAGGCAAGAACTTTCCTTGGACTGTTCTGCTGCAGTCCAGATCACCAGCCCCGAGAGGCCACGCCACGGCCTGAAGGGGCCACACCCCGGCTCTGGGGAGAGAACAGCCACGCCTACAGAAGGACTTTGAATTTTACCAGGTTCTCTCCACAGCGAGAGGTTTTATTATTTAGCATTATTCTTTTCAAGTGTGTTTATTAAAGAAATAGTTTTTTTCCCTTTCACTTTCCTCCGAAGAATATTTCTTTTCCGAACCTGGTGGGGGAGAGGTGGCTGTAACCTGCCATCTATCAGAAGACGTTCATTTCGGACATTCCTCTAAATTTGTCTCAAACTGGGACAGCAGCATAATTGGTATCATTACCAATTGGTATCATGTATTAAAATCCAAAAGACAAAATTGGAATTGACTGTAATCAGACAATTTAATAGGAAACAATGATCTTAAGAGTAGTTAAAATAGATACAGATCATAAAAGTAAGTATAAAGAACTAGAGCTTCAATGAAAAATAATTTAAAAATTAATTACAGGAGTTAGTCTTAAAGAAGGTGTTAGTAAAAATAAGTACTGTTCTGTGAACACAACTTTCTCTTTAATCTTCATCTGACTCTCTCAAGATATGGTAATTTACTGTAATTAATTATATATTCAGGTAATTTTCTGTAAATTACTGATATGAGATAACGTAGTATGCAATCGTTAATTTCTCTATGACTTTACAGAGATGACTTGTACAGCCAACTTTAACTGTGCACACTTACTAATTTAATTTTTTATTCAAATGGAACTGTTTAATTAGAGAACCAATACCTAACTCTCTGATTTTAAGGAAACAAAATGTCATCCTTTGGTATAACTAAACTGCAGGTTTCAGAACACAGGACAAGTGATCCCTGAAACACAGTATAATTGGATACTGCTGCATTTCTTGTTTCCAGATATTAATACATGCTTCAGGATATGAAGTGTCCTTCTCTTAGTGTCTCTGCATGCAATAATTTGGAAAGGAAATTAGTGCACATCCATTAGTTCTGAACTCTCCCCAATTATTTATTTACTATCTGGGAAATCACTCCGCTTCTGGTCACTATTACAAAGCTGTAATAATGAAAACTTTCAAATTACTGAATTGCTTTTTAGAGATTTATGGTGGCTGACTAGGATTGAACCCTACATCTATCAGCCTAGGCTCAGTAGTTAGTAAATGGATTTTGCTGATTGCCTATTCCCAATATAGAGTTAGAGATTAAAATGACAGAATAAACATATTTGAAATTAGTAGGAAGAAATTAAAAGAGTGAATTCTTATTAGCAATGAAACAAAAATGTGTGTGGTAAATGAAGAACAAGAACATGAGAGGAACAAGTAGTGTTTTTTTAACGATTAAGATTAGAGATGTACATTGGACTCACCCCCCCCCCCCAAAAAAAAAATTACTCCAAAGGAAGGGAATCTCATCAGAAAGTTTATTTTAAACTCTCTTTTTTCATAGGAGTTATCTTTTATCTTGTGTAGATCCTTCTTATCTCAGTATGCTTAGAAATGCTGGGAAACACCTCTCCTTATGCTTTTGGCAAGCTTTAGTGAACCTTAAAACTTTGGTGGGTTTTGAGGGTGTGGTTGGTGGCGGGGGACATGGTATGCAAGTAAAGAGGTAGAAATTGAGGAGTTCAGAGTGGGGATTGATAACTGAAATAATGACTCCAGCTGTTAAGGTTTTAAGGGAGGGCACATGAAGGAGAAGTTTCATGTTTCAGATGCATTTGTGTACTCCAAAATAAAGTCAGAACATGGATTTGATCAGAGAACAAAAGCTCAAAACTTTTGGGAATTCAGCAAGTGTAGTTCCTTATAGCAATCTATGCAACAACCACAAAGGAGTAACGGACTAATATCATCAAATGGGAAAAAAGAAGGATGATGTTTGCTAGGAAAAAGCAAAAATTTTGTGCATATGCATTGAGAACATAACAAAAACAAGATGCAAAAACATGTATTATAGAATCTAGAAAATTTGCAATTTGCAGCACTAAAAAACGCAGAGGTGCAAAAGTTTAAATGCAGAAAGAGTTTNGAGGGGAGGGGAGGGGAGAGGAAGAGGAAGAGTTCGCACAACAGTTATGCTTTCACAAATTGAGCTACCTGTAAATAAAATACTAGCCGTATAGTAATAATGTCTTTTCAATTTCTTTTCCTCCTGGCTTTCAAAAAGAAGAAAATGAAAAGGTCAGAAAGGTCAATACAGAAAGAGCTACAATAAGTCCTCAAGAGGAGAGGGTCATTCGAAGGATCTAAACCAAAAACTATAAAGGACTGGAAGTATTACAAAACGAAGTTAATACACTGTGAAATAAAGGAAAGAGAAGCAAAGGCAGAGAATGACAGGAAGATTGCACCAGAGGTTAAGATAAATTATAAGAAATGTTTCAAGTAAATAGAGAACAAAAGGTCAGCAGAGGAGACGACAGGAACTCTTAACAGATGAGAATAATTTATTGACATAAGGGTTGACAATGCTGGGAAGGAATAGATGTATCCTCTTTGCAGTGTTCACTGAGAAGGCCAGGGAGCAGAAGCTGGCAGAGATAATAGATGTGCTTCCACCTGTCTCCCGCTGGGAAAGAAGAAATGTGGACAGAAGTCAGGTTCCCTTCACAACAGGTCACCAAATTACAGCTGCCACCTCCCTGGCCACTATCGCTCCAGCATTTATGCAAGGCTTTTCTTTGTATCTCTTTCCACGCGATAGACTCTCCCAAAGTTTTTCTTGCCTCTTTGTTGGCACAAGTCAGCTCTGGCACACACTACAAATTTGCCACAGAGGCTCAAATCCCTTAAATTTGTAGCTGCAGTAGCTGTCTCCATCTGCCTGCATCTTACTTGTGACTTACAAAATAGTGACTACTTTTGTAAATTACAATCTGTCTTCATAGTAGCCATGTCCTGCTTTCAATGAATTTGGCAGACCGTCTTGAAACGCACCATTTGATGAAAGATGCCACATAGAAAAATAATGTTAAAAACTGGCCTGGATTACAGACCAGATGAGGTCTATTATTTAGAGCTGTTATTTAGAGGGAAGAATGAAGAATCCTCCCTGAAGACAATGGTGATGATATATAGTATATTTCAATACATGTGTAAGGAGTTGTTTGTGATGGATTTCAATTTAGAAAGATGTAAAGAAAATGTCTATATTTCTTTGTTTCTTCTAGTATCAGGAGAATATGAGAATTTTGAATATTTGCAAAGCTCTCATTGCAACCTTGCTCAAGCCATAGAGATGCCACTGAAATAGGTGCCATATAGTTGCATTAAATTATATCTCTTTCTTACTAAGATTTCCTGGGCATATTGTACTCTATTGTAAAAAAAAAAAAAAGATGATAAACTAATGGTTAAAACATCAGGCGAATTTATTACCAGGTCAAGAAAACTTAGAGCAGAATTTCAACGTTTTGATATATATAAGCATGGTAGGCCTATTTCAAGACTCAAAATCAGATTAATCTAAATACAGTGCATTCAGTATGACAAGAAGTCACTTGCAATTTTTTCTAGTAAATGTGAGATCAAATTTGTCTTGTGTTTTTAGGATCTTTTACTATAATATTTGAGCTAAATAAATTTTTTAAAAATGATCATAATCAATACAGCGTATATAGATTACATAAAAAATGTTTATTTTATTTTTTCTCTTACTTTAATGGTTCTGCTAAGTCAAATAATTTTCAAACTGAAGAGCTATAAATTATTATACAAGTTAACATTAGGAATTTAGTTTTCAATAAATAGTGAAAAATATCTCTAGTGGAAAGAAAAGAAGATACATAAGTTATTCAAGTATTTCAAAGCTATTGGTACTCTTAGTTTTACAGTAAATACGTATACATTTCTTTTCCCTATTTTCTGTTCATTTCTGACCTCACTTCTCTCAACTATCCTTTGCTTTCTTACTTATTTGTTATGACACCTGTGTTTCGCTATACCATATATGTTGCCTATTAGATTGCAGAAGTATATAATTCGACTTCCAGATAAATATTATCTTTACTGTAAAGTAACTTTCAGACTTTTTCTTGAAAGTTCAGTCTTCTGAAATTTTCTGTTGTCTATTATACAGAATTGCTGAAAACCTGTTATAATGACACAAAAACTGAAATGTAATACTGATATAGCTGACAAATCTAAGGTATGTTTTAAAAACCAGTCTCTCTAAACTTTATTTCAAATCATAAAAACCATTTTTTTAAAAAATCAGATGCAGGCCTGTAAACACAATTTTTTTTGTTGTTTTCTTTCCTATTTTGATACCTTCATCAATAGAGAATCTTGCAGTTGTCTTCAGCATAATTAAGAATTCTGGAAGCTCTGTCTATAGCTTGGGATTTTCATGGTGCCTTATAAATGGAAAATGATACATGTCTAAGTATCAGCGATCCTAGATTTAACCTTCCAAAGATAGTCCTTGGTGTCTTCAATGTGATTATGTTTGTAGATTGAGGACACTCCAAAATTATGTTTACATCTTAACTTGAGTCAGTGCTCTATGTTTCAGAGGGAAGAAATGCTTGGAGAGGTTGCTTTCAAAAATTAAAATAAAAACTTACAGAGAGTCAGGGGGAAGAAAAAGAATAATCCTGTGGAAATATTTTCCAATTTATACTTAATACATTACTAGTGGACATAATGGAAAAAATGGCCGCTGGGCGTGACTTTATACTAAAACCCTGTGATTCACAGAGTTGCTGGCTGTCTTCTCTGCTGTGCTTAATCACGCTGCCCTGATGCTTTAGGGAATGACAGAAGAGATTGTAGCCCAGCAGAAGGAGGGGTTTTAGTAGGTTCTGTACTGAATGCCAGTCAAAGGCAGTAAAGCTGTCTCAAAAATGCATACTTTGACCTGGGATGTAGCACCATCTCTTTCAGACACATGAAACAATACCTTTTTCCTCTTCTGTACCAGATCTTAGCTGACATGCCTGCTCTGGTATTGAAATCCCCATGGCAGGAAGATTGTGGGCAAAGAAAAAAACAGTACAAAGAAGTAGGATTAATCTGATTTTTTTTTTTAAAGGAAACATATTTAAAAACATTTTTAAAAAGGAAAGGGGATATTCAGTCTTGAGACGAGAAAACTATGGCAAGATCAGAACCACAGTGAGGGAAATTTGTTTTGAATGCTGTTTAAGCCACAAAAGAGCTCTAAGTGACCGCAAGGGAACCCAGGACTCAGCTCCCTGCATGCTTGGAAACTGGTGAAGTTACACACAGGGTAGCTACTGCTGAGGACCATGGAAGTGGGAGCAAAAGCTTCACTGGGAAAACCAGTGAACCACAGGCAAAATCTCTCATATTCTAAAGTCCTGCAAAGTTTGTAGAAATCCATTTGGTATTGCAAGGAAATAAGCTGTTCTCCAAATCCACTATGGATAAGATACAAAAATGAGTTACAATTGTCAAAAAAAAGTGTGTTCTGACCAAGCATAAACAGAGAGCATTATTTATGTGTAGACTAGCAGATGTCCAGCTAACAGTAACAAATGTTTTCTAAGCAATAGGATGTACTGCTTAGTAAGGATCATGGACTTTTTTTCCAAGAACATTTTTTAAAGGATAATTCAGAGAAAACTCTGTTTTGAATAGTGTCGAATTAATAATTGATGTTGCTCTGGGACAGAGAGATAGATTTAATGGCTTATTTTGATTAGAGTAGATATTCTATTGCATATACCCTGGGAATCATTCTATTGCTGCAAGGTAAGTGGCAAGAATTGATCAACCATTCTTTCAAAGTATTCTTCATTAAATATATCACTGTATGTTCAAGATATGACAAGCTTTTTATGAAATACTTAGACATACTTTTTGTGTTTTGGTTACTTTCACAGTGTTCAAATTTTTAAACTGGGATAGATAATGCTTTGTAAAGCAAACCACCTACGGTAAGAGTTTCTAAAAACATTCATCCCAATGGTAAATACCATCAACTATTGGTATTGTGCAGGAGCAGTGATGATGTAATATCAATCCATAATCATAGAATCAGCCAGAAAAACAGTGTCTGATTACTCATCCTACACATTTTAAGCAGGGAAATTATATACATATGCCAACACAGG
>WEIT01040738.1:166961-218292 GCA_013389985.1 Dryoscopus gambensis | reverse complement strand
TTCCCCCGCGGCTGCAGGGGGCGCTGTGGCGGGAGCGCGGCCGCCTCTCCCTCACGTGGTAATGGCGACTCAGCTGGCGAGAGAGGGAGAGAGAGAGGAAAGGGGCTCCCGCTGCAAACTCACGGCGGGCAGCCAGTCTCAGTGCCCCTCTGGGTGGCAAAATGGACTGCAGCAGGAACCTCGGAGCCGCAGGCTGGAACAGCACAGGCGAGCAGACTCCCCGGAGCAGCAAATCGATCTCTAGCACTAAGCCCCAAGCCATGGCAGAAGCAGCGGGGGGTCCTGGTGGACGCTGGGGTTGGGCTAAAGTGCAGCAAACCAAACTAAAGTCTTGCTACCTGAAGCAACGGCAAGAACCGCAGGGGCTGGAGGGGATATTGCTCCTTTGCACAGCTCGCTGGCGAGGAGTGGCCCAGCTGGGGTCCCAGCACAGCACACACCAGCTCTGGGCTCCCAAGCAGCAGAGGAGCAGAGAAGAAAGCTGGCAAGCCCTACTCACAGTGTCGAAGGAAAAAAAAAAAATGGCAAAAACCACAGGGCAACAGAATCTCAGGTCAGACCCACCGTGCCGTGTGGCTGCTGAGCCAATCAACCCCTGCAGAAGGAAGTGCAGCACTTGGTCCCCAACCCCCTCAGGATCCCCAGCTGCCCCTCACCCATTGCGATATTCCTGGAGCAGGGGGAGGCAGTGACCATTCTGGACACAAAACAAAACCAGACATGGTTATGGGATATAAACCATCCCCAAGACACTCCCCGACTTTGTAGCTGGTCGTGTTGACTTGGAATAGTGGTTTGTATGTGAAAGTGGGGGCCAAGCGCTGCTGCTTTTAGCCTTTCTCTGCCACTGACTCACAGTGTGGCTAGAGTCTTCTAGGATACCTTGTTTTCCCTCTTGAAAACAAAGATCCTGATGTCTACCAACCTAACAGAAGAAGTCACAATATATTAACATTTTAGTGGTGCTTTCAAGTATCACAGGCTATGAAAACAGACTGCTTTGTATGACCTTGAGCCTAACGTGACTTTCCCAAGTTAATTTCAACTGAACTTGTAGCAATTTAATAGATGTGAGAAGGACTCAGGCTTTTGTTTCTTAAAACTATTTCTGAAGAATCCACAGCAGCCCTTACTAGGCAGGTGCATTATAAAGGTGTTAAAAGCCACTCTTCTAGTCTGAACATGTTCAGGATCAGCTCCCAGCACTGAGTCTCGTCTGCCAGAACAAAACTGTTTGCCAGGTTTTGTGGGCTGTATTAGGTACCCAGTGATTTGACCAGGCTGTTCACCCGCTTTTTACCCAGTAAAAGGGGCAGCTTTCCTGGAGTTGCAATGTTAAATGGTAGTCTTCAACTTGGGCATCTTGTGTAACACCTCAAGGTCCTAATCAGAGATGACCTTCTGATAGATAAGCCTAGAAAAGTGTTTCTGCAATCCCTAATGAGGCTGCCCCAGGCTCTGCTTTATCCTTAAGCTAGTTATAAGTTGATAGCAAATGTGCATCCTGTGCAGCATAAAAAAGATCCCCAGAGCTGGAAGATCCAGGTAAGATAGATAAGAGCAGAGGTCTGATCTTGCATGCTCTCCTTCTANGCTGGAAGATCCAGGTAAGATAGACAAGAGGCTTAGATAAGAGCAGAGCTCTGATCTTGCATGCTCCCCTTCTCGGAGGCCAGATTGCCCTGGGGTGATTGGTAATGAGGGGCACAAACCCAACTTTTTGAGGTAGCTGGTCTCAATGTAGCCCAAGGACATGATTCCAAAAGACTGCTCTGTCACCTATGACATCATCTGGGTCTCCAGTGTACAACCAAGGACAGATTGGGGCTGTCTCATTACAGAAGCTATAAATCCTCAGCCTCCTCTGCTCTGGGGATGCTGGCACTGTTGCTATCTGCTGCCTGCTCTGGAAGTTAAAAGAGCTGCAGTTTCTAGAATTATCAAATCAGCTCCTCCCAACCCCAATAATGAGATCCTGCACTGCTGAAAAGCAGGATTTTCATGAGAATTATTTACCCATAGGCTGTACCCTGTCTGGCCCAACTAGCTATGCATTCTGGTGTAACAAAGTCAGACAAGAAACACCATAAAACCAACCTATTGGTGCCAGAAACCAACTAGTTACCATGACCAGAGGCTCCCATTGCCTTCCACTGCCATGGGAGAATATGTACTCATGGTTTTTACAAATAAAATGCCTTTTTTTCCCTTCATATTCACCAATGCTATATTAGCTAGCTTCCTTCAGACCCCCCAGGAATAACACTTCAAAGTCTCTTCCTTTCTCTCTTGAAGCTTCAGGGAAATAAATAGCAAGGGGAGCTCCCTAGTCAGTGCTGCTGCACATTAAGTCTACAGTAATTTCCCAATAGAGAGATCACTTAGACAGTAATGGGAAGTAATAGGGGGAAACCAAGCAAGGCTTCCATAAAATCACTGGAAACAATTGGAATAATTCATTGGTATTTCAAGAAGTCAGTGAAACCTGCCTGACCCAATGAATCCTGAACCAGAACAGTGAGCCAAACAGAATGCCAGTGGCCAGAGAGCAATATGCCCTGTCTGTGTGAGGCATTTCTCTGCCACCCTATTTGACACAGCACTGGGACTCTCTCCAGTGCAGCAGGATGTGAGGCAGAGAGATAGTTGGTATTACTGCTGTAGTGAGCCCTGGTCCCTCCTCACTTCATGTCTTTTCCGTAGGGCTACGCTGTTACGCCAAATTCCACCGGAACCGAAGAGTGACCCGAAGGAAAGGGCGCTGTGTGGAGCCTGAATCAGCCAATGGAGAGCAGGGATCTTTCATTAATGTTTAGGTGGGTGGGACTCCTGCCTGGATGCTCAGGAGCAGGGGTCAAACTGTTTATACCTTGCAATGGAAATTAGAGGAAAAAGTTGAGCAAATGACGGAAGCTGCAGGCTCTGAACAGCCAGGTCCCAGCTAGACTGAAACTCACGTTCATTATAAATAGAGTGGCATCAGCCTTTTCTATAGCAGGACTGCACTCCCCCTCCCTTCCCTCAGCACATTCCTGCCATTGAATTGAGTCCCCCTCTCCCAGTTAGTAAGCGATGATCATGTCTCCCATTCTCATGGTCCTGCCAGGAACAGGCTCTGCAGTTTCATCTCCTCCTCTCAAGAGAGACAAAATGTGGAAGATCCTTCAGGGCAAAGGGGATATGAGCTTAAGCTTTACCCCTTAATTATTGCTTGAGAATAAAGGTAGTTAGATCCTCCTTCAGGACTGGAAGTTCCTAGAGGAGGGGAAATTTGTAGCGTCCGGGTGGAATCAAAGATGGGAAATGGATCAGCAGGAAGCTGCCTGCCTACATGAGAGAGGACCCTCTGGCAGGCCTCTTGCTCTCTCAGTTTTTCACTGCTACAGGCATATTCTCTAGCTATGCCACACTACCCACTTCCTACCTGTCAACTCCAATCCCACGCCATCCTTCCTTCCTTTCTTGCTTTCAGAGAACCACCTGGTTTCTGCAAGGATGTGGCAAGACATCCCAGCGTGTAACTCTTGCTCATTTAGCTATCCTGCTAGGTCTGTTGTTTTTAATGATTATTTTTAGGAGCTTTCTGGGGAAGTGATAGTTTTCCTAGTGAGCCAAAAATAAGGTTTTTGGTAACAGGAGATAGGGACAGGCTGTTCCATTGTAGTAAATCCTGTTACATGTTGCATGTGTGTTTCCATGATATGTAAATAAAGATATGATGGATATCCTTTGTGCAACTCTTCTGCTTTTTCAACTGCACCCAAGGATGGGGAGGAGCCAGAAATGCCTATAGAGAAGCTGGTCAGCAGGTAACACTGATGACTTGAGGTGATCACACAGAACAATTGTGCCACTGGTAGAAAAATTTCTCTGCCCAAGGTTGCCTGTATTCTCACTCAAATTTCAGATAACAGTTTCTGCATGGTGTAGCCAGCCAGATGTTTCAAACTTCTTCATATTAATACTTAATTACTGGCTTCAGTGATATATTGGAGCAACAAAGGCTACCTGTTAACCTGGAGTAGTGGTAGCTGATGAAGACGTTCTTTCCTACTGCTAACACCCTGACTTCTGTGGGGAGGCAACTCTGAAGCTTTTTCTATCCAAGAGCCTGGAGATGTAGAGTATTTTCTGTAGGAAGAGAAATATTAATCGTGGTGCTGTGGGCAGAATCCTCTTTACACAGCTTCCCTAAACCCCCTGTGTTCCATTTAGTTAGTCAAACCTCCAGTTTGCAATCCTATTTATGCTGTGGTGCCACTTTGCATTGTGTATTCACTCAAAGACTGTGAGCATACTTTACATCTCTAATATGAAGAGTGCCCAGTCATGGCCTCAGAGAGATGCTGTGAATACAGTGTCACTTCTGACCTGCACACACCTGCACTGCTAAAGGAGGAATTTGTATGGGAGCATTTAGGCAAAACCTACCCCACGGTTGGATGTAGCTATTTAGGTTTCTGTTTACAGCATGACAGTCTTAGCCCAAAAGACAGAAGTAAAGAAAGGTGGTTTGCCTTCAGCTCCATGCCACAGCAGCAAGGATTCCATTTGTTAACCCAGGGAGAGCAGTGCAGCCCCTCCTTCAGCCCAGTTGCAGAATAGTGGGTGGTGCTGCCAGTGCCATTGTCAGTGGAAGCATAAAGGGAAAAAAGGCTCCTAATTGATGACATTCAATTGCAGAGCTCTCAGCCTCTGGTCTGTGTGACATTGATGAGAACCACATGCACAGGCACTATCAAAGGCAGGTTTGATATCACACTGCTTTTTAGTGTAGGAGCCAAGATCTGGGGGGAACAGTGCAACTGAAAGCAAGCAGGAAATTTTGTGGGGGTCTTTATCCTTGGTGATGCAGGTATTTCTTGCCCCTTACACTACATATGGGATCCTTGTAGGATCATGGACAGTGTTTGAGGCAAGACTTTGTTGCAAATCATGTGAAATACGAGCAAGTATGAATTTTGTTGGAGCTTTTAGACTCTAAAAGGAGACTTACTCCTTCAGCTCTTGCTTTTTCAGCCTTCAGTCTGCTATTAACTCTGAATATAAAGAACAGATTATTCTTAATTGGTGGGATTAGTTAAATTAGTTAAGGTCAGTGAAGATTCAGTTAACTATTATCAGTCAAGTCAGGGATTACTGGAATGATTGCTCACATTGGAGTTTCAGAAACAGAGCCAGTGACCAAGTGTCATTCCTGCTGAGTCAAGCTGTGGTGTTGCAGAGGTGGAGCAGGAAAGGTGAGCAGTGGTACAGGCACAGGCTGCATAGCCACAGCAGTGTGAAAAGAATCAGCCTGAATTATGGATCAGCCACATCAACTACTGACTTCACAATTGCAGTGCAAAGGAAAGCTGTTGAGTAAATAACATGCAAAAGTGTGGAATGCAAGAGCAGCCTGTGATATAATACCCTAGGGCAATATTTGTACAACAAATCCAACCTACTTGTGAGCACAGCAAAGCTTTTTAGTGCCGCTTTGTGCTATCTCAAAGGCATGACAGCAGCTGCAGAGCATCAGCATCACTGGGTTACTTTTAGCAGCTTTCCCCTTCCTTCCCAGTATCTCATAGTCACAGTGCAGTCAGTGACAGTTTTGCCTTTGGGGGCATTAGGTCTGAACAAGAGAGAGATACAAATGTCAAGCAAGACTTGATTTATATCTTCTTCTCAACTGATTGTTTAAGAAACTCAAATTAAGAATTCACACAAGCTCAGCTTCTCTGCTGCCTCCAGAGAATTTAAGTCAGAGCTCTTGCAAGACTGTCTATTGTCTTGAAAGGACTTTGGACCAGGCCCAAACCAGCCATAGCAGAGCTCTATGCAATAATTTCTAAAGTTAATTGCAGGGCAGGCATGCAAGAAAGGTGAGTGACAAAATACCACCCAAAGTCCTGTTCTACAACTACTGCTGTTAGTAGCCTCTGAGAGTCCAAGGGTTATGCATCACTTTAAACTGCTTCTCCAATGGTGAGAATCATTAAACATGGAAAAGAGAGAACAGCATGCTGATTTGACATAATCATTTCAGCGGCTGCCTGCTCTGCAAATGCTGTTTAATCTCAGGGATGTTGCTGGTAGCTGCCAAAATTATGACTGCAAGAGAGACAAGGAGTGGAAGCACAAATTAAAACACTTGGGAATCACTCTGTCTCAGGTCTGTAATAGTCTGCATTCATTTTCACTTGAGGTGTTTTATTGAAACCCTCTCTCTTCCCTCTCTCCCCCAGTAATTACCCTGTTGTAAATCCACAGTGTGTGAAAGTGCTTCACTTTCAAACCCATGCTATACCAAATTGTTCACATCCATGCCAGTCATTCTCTGCTACATAAAGCCTGGAAAAAACATTGCTTTCATATTTTTTATCAGAAAAAAACCCAAGGGCTGTTGTTTTCTTGGAATGTTCTGAGTGAGCACATGTACTCCATAAAACCACTTCTGGTGTGTCAGTTCATTTTCTGGAGTGAATCTCGAAGAGTAGTTTCCTAATGTTATCTCAAAGCTTTAGTTAGATTTTAGAAAATCAGAGGAGCAGCTTGTTGCTGCTGAGATTGGGAAGGACTTCCAAGTGCATTTGTCAAGGTACCACATTAGTGTGACCCCCAAATCTTCACTCCCCAAATCACCTTGCCATAGCCTGTTTTGCAATGCAGTTGCAGGATGAGGCTTCCCATCAGCATTTCAAAATGCCTTCTGTTTCCCCTCCAATCCAGGTAATGATTCTGTTTGCTGATTTCCCATTGGGATTTAAAAGGGAGTTTGTAGAGCCAGGCAACTTCTATATGCCCTTCCTCACTACTTATTCAGAAAGGCTCAGTGGCTAATATATGTATTTGTGCTGGTGCCTTCATTGCTCTCAACTCCATAGCCAGGGGCAAAACTCAGTGACACTAGTGTCAGCTGCAGCCTTTAGTTCAATCTTCAGACTAAACCCCTAGAGAGGGGAAGAAGGGCAGAACTATGAGGGGTGAGCTTGTCTCCACCCCCCATGGGCCAGATAAGGACAGCAGGAGCAATTGTATCAACTCCTTTACTTTCCTATGGAATTACTATCATCTTACTCACCAAGGGTACAGTGTCCTGAAAATGCAAAGGAAAGCATTTCTGCCTTATTAGCCTCACTTTTATGCTGTCAGGAGGGGATCTGGCTGTGTGTTAGGCTTTTACTCAGTCTGCACAAGGCAAGCCAATTGATTTTTAAAACCAGTAGATTTCACATAAGGCACCTAATTGCTGGGTATTGGTTGCAGTGAGCTGAACTCACCTGGAGCAGTCTTCGAGCCACAAAAATCTCCATATCCAGTCTCCGGGGTCATCTGCTTCTCCCTGCAGGTCTTTAACTTGCTGCTTGTCTGCCTCTCCATGTTGTGTTACTTTATCAAGCTTGGGGAAGGGAAGAGAGACAGTGGGTTACACAGAGAAGCAATTTACAAGGTACAAGCAGCACAAAGTAGAAATAAAAAACATGCAGCCCCCAGATCACACAGGTGTGAGAGACATGCAAATGTATAATGTCTGTCATGGCTCTCATTGTTTTCATATCATTAAGACTTTTGTAGGTCCCTTGAGTCCATGACATGCAAGCCCAGGATATAGTAAGCAGGGCTGAATTAATTGCACGATACACTGATGAACAAAAATGAAGTAAAGTGCTTTTACTGTACAAGGGGAAATGCTTTGTGTTAAATAGCAGACACATCAATTCAAATTATGGCTCACGCTGCATAAATAATGAGACTGTCTCAGTCTGAGTGAGAATGCTGAAGGGAGCAAAGACGCCCACATGCTGCTGCATCCATATTGTTCAACTGGGACAGTGAAATTTGTCTTCATAACAGTTCTCCTTTGATAGATACCCGTCTTGGCAGAAGGGCATCCTAGTGCACTTCACACACAGCACCGACCCAGCAATATGGCTATTCAGTCTCTCTATCTTTCCCCCCATCTCAAGTGTCATATATTTTTGTAATTTACGTTGAAATCCAGTCATTCCTTGACATTACTGGAACCACTAGCATTGATCTCATTTGATACCACTGCTTCTGTAAATAGAGGCAGGACTTCCCTGTAAGACACAGTAATGTGTCCCTGCAAGATACAGTAATGGAAGTGAAGTCGCAGCTCATGTGTCATGTGGCAATAGATGAGTTATATTTCAATCTTTCATTTGAAAGTGACACATTCAGAGATTCCCGAGGGGACTTTCACAGCCTTTTTGGGCCTTTTACTGCTGTTCTGAGCTAAGCAGGCAGTCAGTTTTATTCTGATGCTTTATAGCATTTTCTAGGTAATTTCATTTTGGCATTTAGTGCTTTGCCTTGGGAGATCTTGAAGTGTGCTGCATACAAGCAGTCCATAGCACTCAGGACACGGTCAAGGACAGGCTGGACAGCACTACATTTGTGGCTTGTTTGAGAATGTTTGACAGTAGGTTCAGCACTGCGCAATTCTTACTGCTTGAACTGGAAATGAGACTGAAGGATGACTCATGCATTTCCACATCCAACTTCTGCAATGAACCTCTGACCCAGCTCATTTCTTAGAGGGCCCATCTTTTCTGTAAGAAGGACTAATGACAAGAAAGGAACTGACCTAGTAAGACATTGCAGTCTTACACTGCAGACAGCACACATTAGGCAAGGAAGGGAGGGTTTGAGAAGTATCATCCTGACCTCTGGGTTCTGTTATTTCATTTGCTGGACTTGGGGAGAAGGCTGCTGGTATGAACCAGACAGGAAATGGTAAGTTATAGCTGAACTGTGTGGAGTTGAATTGGTCACTTACCAACTTCTCTAGCTCTAAAATGAAAACAGCTTTCTTTTGGAATGAGAAATGAAAAACTTGTTATTTTTACCAGATTTTTAGCTTCAGTCATCTAGTTCTAGGGAAAAATCCAGGGCCAAAGGAAGCAACTAAGTACCTGCCAGCCATCCTAGCTACCTGGCTCAACCCCTAAGACTGACCTTAACTTGACTTAGCTGTTGGGTAACATAGCTGAGTACAGTTAGCACCTTAAGATAGCCTTTTTATTGGTGTCTATCAACAGTTTCTTTGTCACTCCTCACTTTTTGGTCACAGCATGAATGATGTATGCATAAAAACTCTCTTCCTGCAGAAAGCTGCAAAGTCCTGCGCACACATTAGCTTTCCTGGACACTGATTATAGTCAAAGTATAATGTCCAACCTTGTCTTACTACATTGCCTGTGCAAGCAGCAGGAATAGTTTGGCTGGGTGTTCGGAGCCAACAAACTGATCTGTGCATAGTTTTAACTTAGTGGTGGCTTTGGAAACATAAACACAGAGTTGTTAGGATTGGAAGGGGCCTCTGGAGATTATCTAGTCCAACCCCCTGCCGGCCCTCCCCCTGCCAAGGCAGGGTCACCTGGAGCAGGTCACACAGGAACGTGTCCAGTCGGGTTTGGAATGTCTCCAGAGACTCCATGCCCTTCTTGGGCAGCTCTGCCACCCTCAACGTAAATAAGTTCTTTCTCATGTTGAGCTGGAACTTCTGGTGTTTTAGCTTATACCCATCATCCTGTGACTGGGTACCACTGAGAAGAGTCTGGCACCATCCTCACAGCACCCGCCTTCGAGGCATTAACGAGATCAGAAGCCGTGCGGTTCACATCAGGTAGGCAGAGCACCCGGACTGCCTCCTCCGCTGGAACACGTCTAACCCGCTGCCACTCAGCGAGCTCTAACAAGAGCCCCCGAGCCGCGACCCGGGGCACTGCGGAGCCGCCGGGCACGGCCCGATGTGTCCGAGGCCGCGGGCAGGGCGGGCCCGGGCGCTNNCGGGGCGGGCTGAGCCGCGGGCGCTCGGATCGGCCCTCCCTGTGTCCGTCCTCTCCTCTCGCATGTTCTCCAGCCCTGTGCCTGGTCCAGATCCTAGCTGAGGCCCTGCTCGGAGCTGCGGAGCCCTCTGAGGAGGAAAAACGGATGTTTCTGCTTTTTTCATCACGTGGGCAAAGGCTGCAGAAGTTGTGAATGCCATGAAACCGAGTCGTGGGAGGTTTAGGCTGGATATCAGGAGAACGTTTTCCCCAGAGGGTGGTCAGGCACTGAACAGGCTCCCCAGGGCAGTGATCACGGTACCAAGCCTGCCGGAGTTCAAGGAGCGTTTGGACAACGCTCTCAAGCAAAGAGTGGAATTCTTGGGGTGTCTTGTGCAGGGCCAGGAGTTGGTGATCTGGATGGATCCCTCCCAACTCAGTGTACTCTACGATTCTTGGTTGTTGAACCCATCAGGTGGTGACTCCAAAGTTTGCTCTTACTTCAGGGATATTGCTAAAGTGGCCAAGGACTGGGCAGAGACAACAGCTGGCTATTAACTAGTGTCTGTGGAGGTTTCCAGCTTTGCTGACCAGAGCTAAGCCAAGATAAACACTGCACAAGATCCTGAAGAGACAAAGTTTTTGGTTGTCAGGCAAAGTATCCTAGAAAGATAAGCCCGCTTACTTTGAGGTTATCATCTGATAGCTAACTGCAATTGCTTCTCTGCTGGGGAGGGCAGCCTCCAGTTGAGGGCACTTTGGAAATTTCAGTGAATATCTGATAACTAGAGAAAGGAGATACAAGCAACTTAACCACTGTTACATTACATTTTTCACTTTTGGGAGAAGCACTTCCTTGCAGACAAGCCAGTGGATGTTAAAATCTCACTTTGTTTGCTTTTGATGTTGGTGTTTGATACTGTTGTTTTCTGTGCTACCAGACAGGTGACATTTTCCTCTATTTTTTTTTTGTCTTTCACATTTTCAGAGCCCTAAGATTTCTCGGTGTGTGTGTCCTTTCCCAGCTTCACTACTTTGTGATCTCATTTAATACAGTATGGTTCAGGTGCTTTCTTTCGTTAAAGCTTTGCCCAGAGAGCGAAAGCATCACTGATCACATCAGGTTTTTTTGCTGGTGATTTGTTAAGGTGTGAGCAATGGCCTTGGACCAGGCTGCCTATGGGTTGGATGGGAGAATAGTATTATCTCAGCTACCATTATTAATTCAGCTTTGTACAAGACAGCTTTCATGTGGCTGTGTTAAATAAAAGATTGGTGTTCATATAATCATGAATACCCCTCTTACTAGTTCACCAAGAAAAGCAACTTGCCTTGTTAGAGGCAAGTAAGCAAATGGATTTTCCAAGGCCCAGCAAGCGGATTATATTATATTCTGGAAACCAGCTGATACTTTGCTCTGACAAGTTTGGACTATTGCGTGATTCCCAGGGCACCAGGAAGATTAAAAGATCTTGCCTGCTGCTTTGTTTTTTAACTTGGTTTGATTATTTTTTTCCCATGCTAAAACAACAGTGAAAACTAAGGACATTTAATTAAAAGTTTGCCA
This sequence comes from Dryoscopus gambensis, assembly GCA_013389985.1. Taxonomy (NCBI): domain Eukaryota; kingdom Metazoa; phylum Chordata; class Aves; order Passeriformes; family Malaconotidae; genus Dryoscopus; species Dryoscopus gambensis. The sequence continues at coordinate 206,949 of WEIT01040738.1, read as the reverse complement.
ACACAAAATACATGTTCTACCGTGGGAAATGGAGAACGGGGAGCTGAAAAATACTGACTTTTCAATGAATGAGTCACAAAGACAACAAAACTAAAATGTTGCCTTTCTCTTCTTGTTTCAGACAACCATTCCCCAATCTCTTACTAGATAAGCGTGAGCTTGTCCTGGGCAAACTCTTTTCAGCATTAAGAAATTCCTTGTTGTTGAGAGCTGAAGAGCTGGAAATAGGGAGTTAATAGTTGTACATACATCTTCGTATTATTACTGAGTTAGGGCCTGATTCCCTGGAAAATACCACAAAGGTGGGGAAGATTCTTACTCAGAAAGGGCCTGGCAATAACACACACTGCTACTATTCATTGGCATGATCTGCTTACGGGTTCTGTGAGATTATAAAGATGAGCCTCGTGATAGAAGTAGCTCCAAGAAAGCTGCATGACTGAGCTGTGTTTGTGCCAGAATGTAGCAGTATCTTAGCCTTGGAGTCTCTCTTTGAGCTACTTGCAGATCTATAAAATTAATGTAGCAGGCTTTGCCCTGGAATGGGTGGGGAACATGCTCATGGAACAGGATCTACTGGCTCGGTTCTAACAGCCATGCTCAGCAAAACATGGGGGGAGCAGCACAGCCATACTTTTGCTGTGACAGCTCGACACCTATGATTATTGAAATAATCATGCAGAGCCTCGAAATACAACATTTGACTTTGATCAAGCCCAGACAATGCCCTACAATCCATGTGCCTGGAAACACACATTTTGTGCTTAGGCATTTTTAAATGCGAAGTCACAGCATCAAGGAATAATAGAGATGTCTGTATGTCATGTGGTTCAACCTCCTGCTCAAAGCAAGGCAAACTGAGAAGTTAGATCAAATGGCTCAACTCAAAAATCAGCTGGGTTTTAAAATAAGAACAAAGCCATGACAGCCCCACTGGATAGCCTGTCCCACTGCTTAAGCACTCTCATTATTATCACTCTGTTATAATAATGAGCAGCATCCTCACAGGTGGCCACTCAGATTCGTATTTTGGTTTCGTGTGTTCTCAGGTGAATGTCACTCATAGAGTAGATGAGCTCACTCTAAAATAAAAAAGCGAGTAAAAGAAGTAAACTAGCAATTTAGATACAACAAGAAAATAATTGTAATTTGGAGCTGTTTAATTTTTAACTTGGTCAAAATTCGACCTTGTGCTAAGTTCTGTGCTGAAGCATGTTTAAAGGAGTTCCTGTTCCAAAGAGTTTCCCATCAAATGAGACCCTGGCACACTTAGGCTCTTTTTATGCTTGGCAATTAGTTCCATCACATGCTGGGATTTGCAAAGGAGGTAGGCATTCTCCTTAGCTCTCCCTAATTTCCAATGGGATATTTTTAATCACATGGCCATCCTTCTTCCCAGAAGAGATGGGGACAAAGGACCCACCTTTCTTACTTTCTGCTCTCACCACTAGTTCAAGTCTTAGGAGTTATTTTCTCAAAAGAAGAAATGTATGTCTGTCTTAGCTACAGACTCAAGTCCTTGGACAAATGGAAAAATTTTAAATTCTTCTGCTGTCTTATCAGGAGACTGCCTGCAAATTAACTAATCTCACATAGTAACTGTAGCTTCTCATTAACACTGTATTTTCTATGTTAAAGCATACCAACACCACCAGCCAATTCCATAGTACGCGGAAGAACTGTCAGGGAAATTGGACCAATAACTAAAAAGGGATCATCTTAGTTTTATTTCAGCAGTCACTCATAGTATCAACCCTAGTTTACCTGACTTTATGCAGATGACTAAAAATACTTCATAATTTAATAAATGCAGTATTGATCTAGACAGCTTTTTAAAAAAAACCTACCCTGCCTAATTATGTTAACTGGTGAGCCTTGAGGGGTCTTGTGGGTATGTAACATGCAATTAAATACCACCTAATTAAGACTTTTCCTTATGTTGTCATAGTCTCTTGAGTAAACGCTATTTGCATGTCTCCATTCTTATCAGGGAACATCTTGTATTTTACTGATTAGCAGGTTTTTCCCTCGTGTCTGCAGTATGATTTGGGAGAAGGGGAAGCATGGGGGGTGGTGAAGCATTTTGTAAGCTTTCATGAACAATTAAAAAAATTAATTAATAAAAATCTGTCTCAGCAGTGTTTGAAGTGAAGTCTAGTGAGTGCTCAGCAGCTGTGATGGGGCACTGCAGTGAAGGAAGAGCAGGAAGTAAGACATTTGCATTGTGGTGTCATGGCAGAGCAGTGTGAGCCACAGCAGCTGGGCCACCCCTGTGCTTCACTCTCTTCTCCAGCAACTAGTTTTGTTTTAAGTTGAGTTTAAGTTGTTTTAAGAGCATGGGCAGATGTTTTAAGTCAAGGACTCTAGCAGGGTGTCAGTAGATCTTCATTTCTTTTTAGTGCCTCAATGCTCCTATCTGCATACAGCTTTCCTGTATCCATTGAGTAACTTAGGCTTTTGCTACGTACTCACTTCCCAATTTTCTGTTTTTTCCTTTGGGGGGGAGTGTGCTTCAGAGGGGTTTTGGTCATGTGGGTTTGGGGTTTTTTTAGACCAAGGCCAGCATAAATGCCAATTTGGAGCCTTTCTCACAGCTAGGAAAAAATGGAAGTGTGCCTGTATCCCATGGATCCTCTGATATGTCCAGGCTTCAGCCTTTCTTTAGTGAGGCTGTTAATAGAGCCTGTCTTCCATATTCTTGTTTTCACAAATGTTTAGAGAGCAAATATGTGTGATCTCCCTTTGAGGAAGTGACCAGCAGGCTATAGATGTAGAAAAAGCCTGAAGTGATATATTGTTGTTCCCATTTGCTCTCTGAATGAACATGTAGGGTATGTTTCCTTGGTTACAAAAACAGCAGGTGGTGGTGAAGAGAATCCTTGTGTCACTTATTACAGTACGATCCTTTCTTCTTGGATTTGTCCCCTTGAGCACAAGGATCAGGATCATTAAGGACACGTGCAAAGTACAGAATTTGTGACAGCATTATCTTACTGCTACTCAGGGCACTGTTGGCATTTGGACCTGGTGGCTTCACTGGGAGTGAAAAGAGCTGTGTTCTCTGGCAGAATCAGGTTCACAGGGTCCTCGAAGAAGCCTTCAGGTCTGTTAATACTGCAGTGAGGTTGGACCACTGCTCTGAACAGACCGGAAGGAGGTAAAAGAAGGATTTGCTGAGGACTAGAGTGAAATTCTGGGAGCTGCAGGCATGGCTATCCATGGGCTTTTTGGTGATGGGATGCCAGATTGGTCATGGATAAACTGTGCTAGCACAGTGTAAATCAGATTGCCTGGCTTTCTGTGCAAACTCTTCTGGAGTTCCAAAATCAATAACCCATTTAGAAAAGGGTAAGTGGACCCTGAATCAGCTGTCAACAGAGATGACAAGAAGAATGAATGACTACAGTGTAGCACCACAGGAAATATTCAGCAACAGATGTGGAGAAATATAGCTTTGTCTTCACTGTCCCAATTGCTTCACCATCTTTCTGCACTGGTTCATGGGTCCAGGCCACTCTTCCACCCCTCCCTTGGGGACAAGATGGTGTCATTTCATGTTGATCCTCCCTGAGTTCTCCCAACATGCTGACCTGTCTTCCTGTTTGTTTTTTTTTTTTCTTAGGCTATCATTCTCATACATTGGCTGCTCACGGTGTGGTGAGTGATTCGTGCCTGGCCTGGGGGAGAAGCGTGTATTCCTACAATCTAGGAATGGGATGTTCCCTGGGAATCAGTACTCCCTGTTTGTGCCTGTGTGCAAGAAGATCCTAAATCTAAGAGTGAGGTGTTTGTATGGGAACAGGGATGAAAGCAAACTGTTGCAGGCTTATTGTGAATGTGAGCTGGTTTTTTTTGTCTCATTTGGCAGGGGATGCATGAACTACATGTTGCCACTCTCCTATGCCTGGGGAAATTTCAGTGTCCTTGCAGTGGGGATCTGGGCCATTGTGCAGCGAGATTCCCTTGATGCCATAACGATGGTGAGTGTAAGAGTATTGGTCTCCCCCAGGCTGCTCAGGAAGAGGGTGGAAGGCAGAGTCTTTGAGTCAGTGATGATTTTCAGCTGTTCCCAATACAGCAGTGAACAAGTCAATTCCCTGTTTGGGTGAGTTTGGGGTTTTTTTTAAGAGAGCATATGAATCTATGAGCTCCATAAACCATGGTGAGAAGCATTCACTGTCAATTATTTTTCTTCTCAGAGATGAGACATACTTGATTCTTGTTTTTTTCACCTGCTGTTGTGACTTGTAATGCCAGATGAGGACTCAAAGTGTTTAATATGCTTGTTGGAGGGGCTTTGTAAAAAACCCTTTTCTGAACATTGAATAGATTGGCAAACAAAAATAAACAATTCTAGAATATATTATGAGAAGATATCTGACAGATGTGAAGAAAAGGCACGAAATACAAGACCATTCATCCAGCAGTATCTGTCTGCCTGGGGCAGTACCAAGAGTGCTGTGTGATACTGGGATGAAGGATGATTGTGTAACGTAGATATCACAGGAAACAGATGCTGACTGTTACCGTCAGTGGTTAAACCCTTGTTCTGCTCATGTCCCGTTCTCTCTCCTTGTTTCCAGTTCCTGACTGGCCTGCTGCTCACAGTCCTCACAGACATCATTCACATCTCAATCTTCTACCCTTCACACGACTTCCTCAGTGATGCGAAGCGTTTCAGTATAGGCATGGCCATCTTCAGCCTCCTCCTCAAACCTGTGTCCTGCTATTTGGTGTATCGAATGTATCGGGAGCGTGGAGGAGAGTACACCTTTAACATAGGTAGGATGCTTTCTCTGCTTCCATGTCAGTGTGGGCCACCTCCTCAGGTGTTAAGGGGACTGCCTTGCACTTTGGACCCGTCAGCCTGAGCTCTGTGCAACTGGATTCTGCCCTCCTTTCCAGACAGATGGGGTGCTTGCTCTCTCTTGCTCATATTTGTTCTCCTATTTTGTCGTTCTGGTGTGTCTTTGGCCTTAAATTTATATTCTTCCTCTCTCCTCTTGCAGACCTGAAGCTTTTGACAGCCACTTTGCCCACAATGGTGTTGTGAGAGGCTTTTCCTCTCTTCCTCCTCCTGCATTTGTGTGTGTTTGTTGGAAACTTTTGGGTGTCCTTTCTTTGTCAGCCCTTTCTTTTCCTTCTAGGGGAAAGTAGAGGCAGTATTTCCTCTGGCTGGATTATGAAGAAGAGGGAAGTAAAGCTGGATTTCTACCTCCATGCTTTCTGTGGGCCTCAGATGTCCTATTTACCTCAATTGTTTTGTACTTTGTTCCTCACGTGGAAAATGGGACTAATGTTTACCTCATGGGAGTTTGCTTGGAGACATTTAATTTTTCCCCTGGTTGTACTTGATAATGATAATGTGGAAGATTTGCCAGAGAGAATGGGCTGTGGCTAGATGTTCTGGGTCTTGGTCAGCTTTGCCAAGCATGCCTGGTGCTAGTTCATGCCTGAGCAGCTGCCAGGGATTGATTGTTTGCCAGGGATTGTTGTGTTGAGTTCATAGTGGCAAAACCTGCAGCCTGGCACAGTTCTGTTTGTCAGCCGAAGAAGGCTGTGCAGGACAAAAGATGGCGTACCTGCATTACAGTGTCTAGAAGCTGTCTCTTACTCTGCTTTGGTGGTAGCAAAGATCACACTCCTGTGAAAAGAGGTGGAAACCTGCAGAGGAGGAGAAGCCATGGAAGGAAAGCGTGGCTTAGGGCACCGTGTGCTATTTGCATCTCTCTGCTAGTGCAGTGTGGATGTCATCTCTGCCAGCTACTTGTGAAAATACAGACCTATAGGTCTTACGTGGGTCAGGAGGCACGTGAGTCACCTGCAGTACCTTGTTTGTGCCTGTTTTTATGAGCTGCTCACTGTGCTTGTCATTGGGATTCAACATGTGTATCCCATAGAAAGTGTAGGTATCATTGAGGAGTCCATCTCTTTGCTTGGAATTTGGGAGCACTTCTTTTCAACCACACTATTCCAAACCAAGAGTCTCCTCTCAGGCACAGGTGGGAATTCAAACACTTTGTAGTGTCATATCCTCTCCTGAACTGTCTTTCTTACATGATTTTCAGTACTAACTGTGTGTTGTTTTGTGCTGAATGTGCTTGACAAATTTCCTCTCGTTTTCCTACTATCTGGCATTTTCTTTTGAACCCACCAGTGCTGAAATTTTCCTGGCCTTTTCTGTCTTGTTTTCCTTCTACACGAAGTCCCTCTTTGTTGCTTGGGAGCATCCTTGCTGCTTAAAACAAACCCATCATAGTCTGGTGGCTATCTGTGATTCAGGTTGCTTTCTCCCCATGGTAAATGCCTGGCCCACTGATAAAGAGCTGTCAATGCACATTCCCTGCCTCCTCTTTCCCTGCTCATCCCCTGGACAGTTGATTTTGCATCAAAACATGATTTTGCACAGACAAATTGTTCATAGTACAGTTAGGAGTACTGTTGAATTCAAGTTTGGTGCCACACTGGAGATGTAGCTGCATTGTTGGGAAGAGTGGTTCATGGATGTATCATGCCTTTAAATCTATGCTGTCAGCTAGCCACAGTTCCTTCAGCTTCTGGCTCTGTTCATTTTTCCATGAGCTCTCAATACGCTTCATCTTGCTGAAATACACTGTTACAGGAACCCGTTGTGCTGCTATGGGGTATTGTGGGTCTTGCTTTCCATACAGCCATGTGGCTACTAAGAGGGCAGTTCTCAAGGAAAGAATAGGCATGTTGGAAGGATGACTTTTCTTACCTCCTGCCCGTTTGGTAAGGATCACAGACCACAGGTGCTGGGAGCTGGTAAACTGTGTGCTCCTGAGCTGTTGGTTTCTTCTAGGGCATTCAGTTCTTGTGCTTTTGCCTTTGTCCCAAGCTTGTTCTCTTCCATGTCCTTTCAGGTGTCACCAGTGCAGGCCAGGACCGCAGCACCTACGAGCCCATCGATCAGCCAGACGCGCCTCCGCAGTGGCCTTCCTCCAGCAAGGCAGCCCAGGCGCCGTACTGAGGCACCCTGCAGCCCAGGACAGACACTGCCCGCGCCCCGCCGAGCCTTCCACTCTTCCCCTGGAGCAGCACCTGCTACTGGGCAAGCAGGAGAAGATCTGATATTTCTTTTGCCTCCCTAAAGGTTAGGTAGATGGGTTCTGCAGTAAGTCCAGAAGATCCTGGAGGTGTCATGTGAAGCACTGTGACTCACTGTAATCCCAGTACTCTCCTTTCCTCCTTCCCCCTACACCCCTCCTCTGTACATGTGACTGAATGCACCTTCTGCAGTCTTCCAGGTCTTTCATTGTGCTTCCTCTTCCTTGTAAGAGAACCACTCAAAGTACTCCTGGACGAGCAGTCTTTAAAAGGCTTATGGACTGCCCTAAAACAATACAGTGTAGCCTGATTTTATTCAGATATATTTCCAGGAAACATCTGGGAGTTCCCAAGAGCTGTTTTTGATGGCATTATTTAACTTCTTGTGCTCCCAGTATCTGGATTAGGTTTTATTAACTGATGCTTTTATGCAAGTTGAATGTCCTTCAGGATACTGAAAATTACTTTTGAATGTAGATTATAGATCCTTTGTGCCTTGAAATATCCTTTTGCCTTCAGATGCCTGTCTTAAGAGAACTTGAAATGTTACATTTTTCTAAGAAAACTATAAAATGAACACAGTTTTTCTGTGTTAGAAAAAGTTACACTGGTCACTTATGTCTCATTTGCAAATGTAGTTTTTCCTGAGGGCTTGGGACTATAGCCAGGCAGTCTGGGAGGGTCATTATGGGGGAAGGTTTACAGGGTTCTGATGGCTTTTAGTCTAAGCTTTACTCAGAGAAGTAGAAGATACTGCTTATAATCGTGTGAATGGGAAGGTGGTAAAATGGAGATTGGGGAAAGATGGATTTATTTACACTGTAGATGTGAGTTCACTGGGTGTGACAAACTATAGACTCTGTTGTTATGCACGATAAATCTATCCTGCTGTGGCTTTCAGGTAAGATTCTTAAAAAAGAAAACCAACCAAACAAAACCCCAGAAGCAAAGAAACAAACAAATTCCAACAGGATTCATATACAGAAGAAAAGGAGTATGTTAGCTTTGGCAGAATTGGAGTGCTAGGAAGATACGTATTTTCCTGAAGCAAGTTCATTTTCAAAGTTTCTATCTGTTATTTTACAGCTGCATTTCTCTTGACAAGACCTGCTGCTGTGTTGATTCTTTGGTAACCAAGACCCCTGTTGACTTTGCTCTTAACCTCCAGAACCATTCCATTTGTATTTTTAAAACCAAGCAGTTTTCTCCCAGCTTTGATCACTTCAAACATAAGCAGATGCTTCCTCTACTCTGCTGCACAAGCACTACAGTGGCCATAGAAGTGTGGTAGTTGGCTTTAGTCTCCCAAAAGGAGTGTTGTGCATTCATTTTACAGGCTTTACATGTAATAGAGCACAAGAATAGGAATCAGTCTGTTCTTGTGATTAGATGGCAAAGAAGGAAAGAGTCGGCAGAAATTGCTGGGGGTCGTGGAGTTGCAGAGCCTTTATGTGAATGGGTTTTTTCAGCTCTTTAGAACTGTACAGTTCTAAAGAATAACACGTTTAAATGCTATGGGGTTTTTTGTTTGTTTTTTTGTTCGGTTTTTTGTTTGTTTGTTTTGGTGGGGGTTTTTGTTTGTTTTGGTTTGGTTTTTGTTTGTTTGTGGGGGTTTTGTTTGTTTGTTTGTTTTTAACCTAGACCTATGTACGACAGACTGAAAATGACTGCTTTAAATGCTGTGGGGTTTGGGTGTTGTTACAGTCATATCTGAGGGAGGCCTTCCCAGATGTTGTACATTGGAAATACCCATCCAGCTGACCTGCTACGCATTCTTCTGTGGAAAATTTGGTTCATTTGGGAGCTCCAGGAAGCAGGGCAAAGCAGGAGTAACATTGAGCTTACAGTGCCTCAAGGATACCTATTCTGGGCAATAAATCAGAGGTGATGATAAAACACCTCTCCTGGCTAAGGAGGAAGAGAGTGTTTGTACCCGGTTCAGGGGGCTGTGAGGGGATTCACGGAGCTGCTGTGCCAGAGCATGGCCTCACTGGGTTCCTGATGGGGCTGGGTCTCAGCGAGATCTCCTCACCCAGACAAGTGCGATGCTCCATTCGGCTGGTGTCGCTTTGTTTTTAAAAATGCTCGAGTCCTGCTGTGCCCCGGGTTTTGGTGGTGAGCGGGCAGATCCCCAGGATTAAGCCTAGCCCGCCCAGGGCAGGTGCCTCCCTCAGCGCCGGCGGGTTCTGGTCCGGGGGAGGAGGGGAAGGAGGAAGACGTGGCGCCTGTCCTGAGGCGCTGCCCGGGACAGGCACGGCTCCCGCCCGGGATGAACCCCCCTTCTCTCCGGCCGGGGCCCGGCTTTAATTAGCCATGGCCCAGAGCGGCTTTCCCCGGCCATCTGTAGCCCCGGTCACCGGCCTAATCGCGGGGATAAGCTACTTACGGAGCCCCAGCTGGGGCGGGCGCGGGGCGCGGGCGCTGAGGGGGCCGAGGCTGGATATCAGCGCGAAGGAAGGGCCGCCTCAGCCGCGTGTGGTCAGTCCCCAGGGCCCAGCCGTGCAGCTGGTGCCTCTCGGAGTGGGTAAGCGGAGCCGTGGGGGTTGCTGAGCGGGGCCTGGGCCGTGGGCGAGGAGCTTCTCGCTCCCACTGCCGCATCCCGGGACACCGGCGGGTGCTTGGATGGCAGCACCGGGGAGGGAGGACGGCCTGTGTGTGCCTGTTGATCTCACAGGCGTCGTGCCACGGCAGCGATGGTTTGGTCGGTTTGTAACGCTGAGCAGTGTTTAGGAAAAACCTGCTTTTAAGGCACTTGAAGTGCGATCTCGGAGTAAACACTGGCCCCTGCTTGGAATGGGAAATGGGCCAGCCTTGGTCTGCAGGGATGGGGAAATAAGCGCTCTGTGCAGCGCACATGTGTTTATTATGGGTCTGGCATTGTTACCGTATATCTGAAGTGGCGTTTGCTTGAAAGAGCTTGATTTACTTTTCATGAACTGTGCTATTTACTTCCTTTTGCTTATAACAACAGAAATATCTGGATCATCGTAACTTTTATTTGCTTAATTGAATTTGTTTCAGGTTTTAATGCATTAGTGTGTTGCTGCAAACTGTATATAGGAAGCATGCATTAAATGTTTTATTTGGAATCATAAAAACTAATATAAAATTCATTGGTCATGGATTTTGTGGTTCATAAAACGTGCAGTATGCCTTGAGCATCTCTTTTGGCCTCAGGAGAAGTTTTAAAAAAGATCTTCATAAAATCTTGTTACGAGTGGGATTAACCCTACTGCTTAGAAGTGGTTATGTTAAAGTCCTGAGTAGCAATTTCAGAAGGCAGACAAATGTGATTTTGAAAGGATGCTATTTCTTCCAGATCTCAACCAGACTGATATTAAGAATGAGTGACATGAAGAACACCTGAAATAACCATGGTGAGGTGTTGAGAACCTGGTACCTAGCACAAAGAACTGAAATGGAGAGCTTAAAAAAATCACAAGTTATCAAAAAAAAAAATAGTTATTATCAAGAAAATAGATTAAATCCAGATTCTTTAGCATAAGGTTGTCCAGAGCCAGGTTTGGGGTGCAAAACAACACTGATAAACACAGTGGGTTTATGTCCTTTTGCAGTTTAAATCATTTGTAACTCCCTTTTGTGATACATTGCTTGGTGATTGGATATTTCTGGGATGCAAGGAGTGCTTCCGTGGAACACTAGTCCACTGCATTTTGTGGTTATGCTTCATGCAGGGATAGACACCCTAAGGAAGGCAGCTGTGCTTTGTCTGTTCACTCTGTAGTTGCCAACTTCAACTTGTCCGGAAAAAATAATGGGATCTTTTCGTTCATGGCACCCTCGGTGATGTATGAAAGGCAGTAACAGCAGTTCCCAGGGATAATTGCAACACGGCCTGACTGTCTCCTGCTGCTTTAGGAACTGTGTTTGCTCCCCAGATTGTGGTGATTACTGAAGGAGTTTGCATGTGAGAGGGGAAAACGAGCTGTTACAAACACCGACAACTGAGCCTCAAATGCTCTCTTAGAAGAGAATGAGATAAACACAGCTTGGAAACAGAGTGCAATTTGACAGGAGGCTTTCTGGGATTAGAGTGTGTTTGAAAAAGACAATGGGCATTGATTTCATAGGCCGTTGCTGTCTCTTCTCAGATTGACTAGGGGATTTTAAGATGATAGAGATGTGTGTGTCTTTATACAATACCATTTTCATTTTTTAAAAGAGGTGGAAAAGTATGGTGGTTAGAATGACAGTGATTGACAACTTGCTTTTAAAATCTCAGGGAATGGAAGCACAGTCCTCTCAAATTGCACTTACCTGTTAGCAGCAACTTAAGAATCTGTTCTCAGCATGAGTATTAAATGTATAACCATCAGACTTAGTGGCTAGACTGCAAATTAGGTTCCCAGCTATGCTGTAAATCTTCCAGATTAGGGGACAGTGTGGTTTCTCTGGATCTGTGAACATGATCTCATCCTTTAGTGTGGACAAGAAGAAATAAGTCTGTGTAGCCTTGAACCTTTGCAGGGCTGTAGCATGATACCTGAACAAATTTTTACTTGTAAAGCAGTTAAATAGAACTTTAAGACAAGGCCCTACCTTTCCTACAAGCACTGGAGAAAATGTGAGTGTGGAGGAGATCTGAGTTGGATTTTCCATAAGTGATGAGGGGTAAGCATTGCACTCCAGCTGGAACCATGTTGATCTGACTTCTGTGAAAACTTTTTTTTTAGATCTCTTGTTGGTCGGTGTCATGTAGATCTGGTGAAATACAGAGCATCCACGAAAAGCTGCTACACACTACCTTGTCTTGGCAGCAGAATAATTCAGCCTTGCTAGCAACAAATTCTTTCTGAGGCTGCAGGTGTATAATGCTGGGAGTCTTTGTTTTCCAGGTTTTTTGTTGACAACTGAATCTGTCCCTTTCAATCATTCCTGCTCTGCCAAATATGATTGTCTGCTGAAAACCAGGAAGAGAATAGTGTCCATAACACTTTCAGGACTGAGGCTGGTGGATCAGAGACAAGAAATTCACAAGGAAAGTACCTAAAGCTCTTGGCAAACTAGGCAAGATGAGATAGGAAATACGCATGGTCTTTTGCTTATATTTCTTCTTCTTTTTCTTCAGAGCAAAGAAACATTCAGAAGAACATGAATTTCAATCTGTATTTGGGCACTAGAAGTCGAGTAGACATTTCTCATCCCTGGCCTGAGGCTGCAGCATTCGGTGTAAGCCCAGAGACAGCAGCACAGGGCTAGCTGTGTACCACACCTCTGTCAGATGGGAAGAGATCCCAGTCTGAGACAGACTAATCTCTCCTGCCCTTCTCAGCTGTTCCTGGACACTGCCAGCCAGTTCTCCAGTTCCTGCTTGCTGCAGCAGAATAGTCTGTGCTCTAGGCTGCAGCAGCACAGCTCTAAGTGTGTGGCTCATAGAGTCCCCATCTTGCTTTGTCAGTGCTCCCTGCTGTGAATCTCCCCCAGAGGCACTTGCATCTTGAGGCTTGTGGTTTAGGAGGGAGAAGGAGAGTACTGACTTTCCTCAGCAACACCATCAGGAAGCAAAGGCAGCTGGTAGCTGCTCCATGCACACTGCTCATCATCACTGTTGAGAAAGAAGGAACAAGAATTGTGACTATCCGGTGGAAAACAAACAGCATCAGCCTTCTGCTGCTTCTTGTATGGATCCTGTGAACCCTTTACTGGTTAATGCATGTTTGTCATCTCATGCTGCAGATTCCCCTCTTAGGCATGAAGTAGTGGTAGGTCCTTCTTTAACAACCTCGAGTGAAAGTGTGAACACTTGCCACAGTTCAGCTCTCACCCTGGGGAATCTTGATCCATCTAATTTGGAGTCTTTTCAGTCTCTTTTGCAATCCTCACGGATTTCTGCCAGCTTGTACTGTTCAGTCCAGAAGCTTAAGCAAGAAAGTGCTTTGATGGGGATACGGGGCTCCTTCCCTCTGGAGCCAGAGTCTTCTCCAGTCATTGGCCATTCAGGCTTTGCTCCTGATGATTTAGGTCCCAGTATCCTGACTATGGGAGAACAGCTAGCTGCAGTAAAAACCAGTGCTGCTCAGGCAAGATTGAAATGGGGTGTCCCATTTGCTAAAGTCTGGAGCCTTAGTGCAGTGACAAGGGGCTTCAGTCCTGCTGAGCCTCTCTCTCTCTCTGACAGATATGGATACATTGGCTCAAACACATGGAGAACCAAAATTTCAGGTGGCATCCAACCACAAACCCTTGCTTCTGGAGTGGGCTCTGGCAGGCTAGTGGATACAGAAGCAGATTCCTCCTTCAATTGTTCCCCTTTGTTCAGATGCCATTCCCTGGTAAAGCCATCTGTGGAAACTAGTAGGCTTTATGTTCACAGAAAAAGTAATTCTCCTAAAAAGGTTGTTAAAGGAGAAGAGACATCTAATGGGGCGTCTCCATGTGTTGAGTCTTGGAAGAAAGACCTTCCAGCCAGTCTGTACCCAGAGGGTCTGCAGGTGTTACTGGAGACAGATTTGGGGGGGGCTCAGATGAATGTTGGTGTAGGCATGTCTGGGACTCCTACGGAAGTGTGTGTGAGCGTCGCTTCTCCTCCTGGAGGTAAAGAGTTTAGACCAGGCCAGCAGCTTAGTGTTAGATTTGTAGAAGTAAACAACTCTCGTGTTAAGTGCAGCAAGGAGTCAGAAGAGGTGTGTGACTCCAGACCACGAGCAGCCAGAAGAGCGGCTGCAGTGGGCAGCAGCCGGGTCAGTCCTTTGGGTACACCGGCTGAAGAGGGTTTTAATGAACATTCCGATCTAGATTGTATGAACATGAGCAGAGAAGGAAGGAGAAACAAATACTCCTACCAAAGCAGCTGGAGGAATTTGGAAGCTGGTGGCAGTCTCGAGCAGTCTGAAGAATGTTCTGTAGAGAGGAATGCCAAAGAACCACGGTGCTGTGAAGAAGGGAGCCAGACACAGAAAACTGTGCCCAGAGAGGTGAGGGTGTGCTCACTGTGCAGCATCCCTGTTCACAGGTATTACTTGTGCTTGTTTCTGCCACTTGCTAGAGGTGCAGAGTTGAGGTACAAGTGATGGGGATGCTTGTCCTATAGTTTTTTCTTGTCACTGAATGGCCAGAATCTCGTCTTTTACAGTCCTGCTTCATCCCAGTGTATGCATCTTTCCATTTCACATGCTTCTTCCTAAAGACCAGCTTGTCAACTTGGTTGGTTTTGGGAATGTAAACACCTGTTTATATTCTCTGATCTGCATGCCGAGGGAAAGCATTAAACTGGTTTTTACTCTGTGCATTGTTGCAGGGCCCTGAGATTTCAGGCTTTTTGTGCTTTTTCATGTCTGAAGTATGTAGGAATATTCACAGAGCAATGGCGTGGGAGCAGTGTCCAAGGCATCTGGGCCTCCCTCCAAAATGATGTGTGCCGCAAAGACAAATTCTTCAATAGAGTGGAGCAATGTGAATAATTGTGAATTACTGTCTTTCGTCTGCAGATCTCAGAGAACAGCTTCTGGTCATTGAAGGTGAATGAGCAAAGGTAAAAAGACTCTGTATTTGAGTGTGCTAACAGAGGAGCACTTCTGGAACATGGCTAAGGAGCCACGTCCCTGGGAACATTTGGGTTTAGGACTTAGCCTACATTAATCTGCTGTGGTTTGCCGAGGGGCTGCATCCACTTTTTTTCAAGGGGTTGTAGTTTATAATAGAGCATGATCTAAAAAATAATTCCTGTATCTTTTCAATTCCACCTTCTAAATTCAGCCTTGGTTGTTGCTAGCAGTGAAGAAGTGTTGGTACCATCAATGCTACTCTTCGGTGCAGCAAATTCCAGTGTGCTCACTGCACAGTTAGTGAAAATCAAGAGCTAGATTTACCCATGAGGTGGAATTCAAATTTGTGGATAAGATGTGAATGAGGTTGCTACCAGTTTAGCAACAGTGATTCCTTAATATGATGTGAGATTGCATGTTTTCCATTCTTCAGAGAGAATGATTTGAAATAACCTCTTTACAATTTGATGGCTGAACTCTGATTGCCAGCTCCTGGCTGGTTTAACTTTCCTTTCTGTTAACTGGAACTCACCTCTGCTTTTTGGTTTTAAGTTTCTGGCACTTGTGTGACAGACAAATCCTAACAAGGTGTTTCCAAGCCTGGAGGAGACATACCCTTTGCAAGAGGGCAGCCAGGAAGCTTTACAGACACCAGCTGCTTCAGAAGGGCCTTGGTGCTCTGCAGTGGGCTGTGCGCCAGAGGAGGACACAATTGGAGGTGGCCCAGCAAAGACATGCTTCAACTCTGCTAGCTGCCAGCTTCCAGAGGGTGAGCACTGGCTAGGGACAGTGGTGCCATGAGCTTTCTGCTGTGCAGTCAGAGAAGGCACAAATCCTGTTTGAAAAGGGAGAAGGAAGGGGTACCCTGTGTGAATTTCAGTGATGTAGACCCTGGTACCAATACTCTGTCAGCAGGTTGTTCTAATCATGTGGTTTCTTCTTCAGTGGAAGGAAGCTGTGGCAAAACAGAGCAAGAAGCCTGAGCCTTACTCCTATACCCAAAGTGCATCAGTGGGGATTTTTGGAGTAGGAAGATTAGCAACTATGACAACCTCAGCTCAGCATCAGCTTACAAGAGGATACTCAAAGGAAGCGGAGCAGGCTCGTAGGTAAGCAGAGAGTGTTCTGTTTCTGTTATCTTGGACAAGGGGAGGTTTACAAACACAGGGAAGTTTTTTTTCTCAGATGATGGCAGACTTGTTTCCATGTTCTTGGATGTATTGCTGTGGATAAACACTGCAAGAATTAGTAGTTTAGTGTTAAGAACTAAACAATCCTATTTCAGAGCTTCTCTGCACCAGTGTTTGCAGTCTGATTTGAGTGTCTGACAGGAATACTCCTGTACTAATTCTTGGCTTCAGCTATGACCTGCATGTGTGATACAGGTATAAATGAGGTTGGAATGAGGCAATACTACAGTCTATAGCAGTAGTTTGACAGTAGAGGTGTCAAAAGAAAAGCCTTTTGTTGAGCCTTCTGATTCTGAAGGCAGAAGAACAAATTGAGACAAAAAGAGAGGAAAGCCCTGGATTCTGTTCTGAATGCCTCTTTGGACAGCTGGATGTTAAGGCATGCTTGTGGCTTCTTCAGGATAGAGGGAGAACTGTGGACGCAGCTTCGTCATGGGCAGAGAGGAGATGAGTTCTGCTGGAGAGCTGAAGCAATCAGAGACATGAGACGGCTGGCTGGTAAGCACACATTCCATAGCCTTGGAACAGCTTGGAGATAAGCACTGTTTCATCAGTTTTTTTGGTTTGTGTCTAGTTGTTGCTTTGAGCTCTTTCAGAACATGATCCTGCAAGTAGCTGGGCCAGTATCTGTGATGGTGAGAGGATGGCCACTCACCATGTCATACACCTTTTGCCATATTCCTTGTACGAATTGAGCTGCAGCATGTGTTGCTCCAGCAATGTGAGCCGCCTTCCTTAAGTATCCTTTCTCCGGCAGCTTGGAGTTCAGCCAGGGAATGTTTGTTGTGTGACACTAAGTTGTTTGAAGTTCTGTTATTTTTCTTCCTGTCAATCTCTTCCTGCCGTGCGACACAGCAGCTTTCAGACTGTGGCGCCTGCAGAAGGAGCTGCTGAGCAAAGAGGAAGCCAGGCTTTTGGAAGCCCGTGCTCTGCTGGAAAAGAAGAAGCTACGAAACATTTTCTGGATGTGGCATTCCCAAAGCTTGGAAATGAAACAGATTCTAACACTGACAACTCAAATCCAAAGACGCTTGGTCTCCCGGTGAGTTGATGAGGTCTGTTTTTCATGTGAAAAATATGTTCGCTGTGAAAGTCCAGGGAAGAACAGAGCCAACCTAGACAGTAATAGTTGTTCCATCTTAAAGCCATCTATCCTTTTGTTTTAAGAGTTAATAAAGATGAAAGCAGGGGTGGAAACATGAAAAAGAACTGCTGTGTTCAGAGATGTTAAGACTTGCCTCCTGTGCACTGCCAAAACTTGTTTGTCCCGACTTGATGTCCTGAAAGAGCAAACCCGAGACCAGTCACTGTGCTGCTATGCTCTAAGCATGACAGTGGCTTTTTACTGAGATAAATGAACAGAAGCTCAGCTTCTGTCTGTCTTTCCTGAACTGAACCCAGCCTCAGGAAGACACATAAGCTTGTATAAGTGTTTTTCAACATTTTCCTTTGGTATTCCCAGGTGCTTCAGTACATGGAAGGAGACTGTTGAGCAGAAGGCACTTGACAGATGCAACTTGGACCATCTCAGAGCAGTATCACTGAGGAAGTACTTCCAGCAGTGGGTTGAGATGCTGCAGGTCAGAGGAGGTGATAAGCAGGCAGTGGTGAACCTCTTCCTCCTACAACGGAGGCGGCATTATGGTGAGCAGCTTGGGGTCTGTGCAGAATCTAAGCTTTGGAGGTGCTTAGGCTCCTTCTTCCTCTTCTGAAAACAGTCTGAAAACAGAGGGGCTCAGACGATACAGGATATGAACAAACCAGAGTGGGCTAATTCTGAGCGTGTCAGTGAAGCTACAGGGAGATTTGTCGCTCTGCTTCATAAACCAAACAGAAACTCTTAAACCTTGCTGAAAAGAAGCAGTTTGAGGGTTGGGCTGGGCTGAGTTGGAATGCCTTGAGACAAACAATCTCTTGTTCCTTTATGTAACTGGTTAAGGAGCAGTTATAAGCTCAGTAGCTGACAAGACTCTGACGAAGAGGCATGAAGATCAGATATCACGGACTGGAGAGAGACAGTTTCTGGAGAAAACAGTCTACTCTTTTGATGACCTCTGCCAAAAACTGAAGCTGCAGAGAGTATATCTGCTGTGGAAGACAAGGCTGTGTGAGCATCACAAAGCTGAGTGAGTGCAGAAGAGCCAGTCCCTGGAGCCCTGCCCCCATTAGAAGTGTCCACTTGACTTTCTGAACCTTTTGCAAGAACCCCTTTTACCCCATCTAATGCCCATCATGTCTGTGCTAGTCACCCCCTCTGGTATTCTTCTTCTGTCACTTTACTGTCTCAGCATCTTCTGTCTCAGTTCTTTCTCTCAGACTTTGGAGCAGTGCAAACTCAGGAAAACTCTGAAACGGTGGCACCAAAAGTATCTCCTGCTGAAGACAGTTGAACAAAGTTCTAAACACTTGCATAGAGCTGGTTATGAGGAACCTCTTGCCATGCTGTTTCCTGAGGATCTCTCAACATCATCTGGCTTTGACAGCAGTGCACCAGCTACTCTGACCTCTCAAAGCTCATTGGAAAAGGTGAGCAGATCTTGATACATGCAGACTGCTCTGAGGTATTAAATTGCTGAGATGTCTCAGGGGAAAATTTCTGCTTCAACATGATACTGTCATCAGCAAACTGTGCTTTAAATTTAGTGCTGAAGAGCACTGAATCTGTGGGGTCCTGAAGCTGAAGTGTAATCTGAAAGTGTGAAGTCAGTGCTTTCTGTGCCTTTTCTGATTCATCATTTAGAGATGTGGGAAGGTGCTGAGCTAGTGAGGTTCTCTTGTACACTTGCTTCTGTTTGTGGCTGCAAGGTGGAAGGGATGAGATACAAAGAGCTTCCTCACTGAGACAGTGCATATGCCCATTTCCCCTTTTCTCAGTATAGAAATACATGTATTTCTGCATTCAGTATGGAAATTGCTAGTATAGAAATAACTTACCCATCACTCACATGTTTGGACTCTAGAGGTGTCCTTGCTAGCCTGCAGTTCCTTTGGATGCATTCTGGATTTGCCTGAATCCTTGATGAAAAAAGGAGTAAATGGCATGGTCAGAACTGTTAGCTGAGTGCTTGGATGCTCCTCTCACAGCGTGTTCCTCCCTTCATACCTGCAGGAATGCAGTCTTAGTGACAGCAGCCAGCATGGCTTCTCCTCCCTTCCAGCTGCTGAGGACATCACACACATGTTGTGTCACAGTTCTTTCCTGCAACTCCACCAGTGCACAGAGCTGCCAGCTGAGCTGGGTGGGGAGCTGTGCTTGCCGACCTCCTTCCCTGGATCTGGGTGAGTTGGAGACTGGTTTTTTGTGATGCTGGTAGGAGTGACCCCTTGTTTGGACTGGCTGAATCCATTGCTTCTGGATAATCCCTGATGTCATGTCAGGGGACTTTATCTTCTTCTTTCTTTTCCTCCTCACCCGACACTTTTGTCTTGCAGAAGAAATTGGTTTGTGGGGAATCAGTTCCAGTCTTTGGTGTTGCAGAGTCCAGACAGTAATTCCCAGCCTCTCACCAGTTGCTCTGCATGGGAAGAGGTGAGGCTAGAAAGTGTTGTGTAAAATGTAAATATACAAGTGGTTTCTGCATAGCCAAATTTAGCAAAGAGCCTTTGGGTTTCCATATCAGTATATGGAAGGTCTCACTGCTTTTTGTCTTTTTTGTTCTCTCTCAGACAGAAGAGTTGGGAGGTTGAAGCTTTTCTCAGGGTAACTCTTCCCTACCATTTGTCAGCTGAGTGGAAGAGGGGCAGGTGTCAAGGATTTAAAAGGGATGTGTTAGACCCTCATGTCTGGGTGTTGATGTAGGGTTTTGTGGGTTAGCAACAGGGCTGGGCAATCACAGAAGTCCCAGTGGCAAGGAGAGACTGCTGAGCTGTGTGGAGTAACTGTGATATAACAGCAGTTCAAGGCCCTTTTTGGCCTCTCTGGATTACAGGGCTGCAGTTCTGACAAGGAGGTGAAGAGTTGCTGGCAGCAAGCAGAGAAATACTGCCTGCAGAGGTGCTTCGTTGTCTGGTCAGCTCAAACTCGACATCATGTAAAGGCCCAGCAGTACTGCAGGCGCATGCGGCTGTCTCGGTAGGGATCATACTTTCCAGAAGTTTCCTAAAGCTCTCTGTTTTGAAAGCTTTACACTTGCTTTAATAAAAAAAGGGAAAAAAATCTTTTTCTAGCTATCTTTTTTTGTCTTCAGTGGGAGTTTTGCAGCCCATTATTTTGGGGTTTTTCCAGCTTCAAAATTACCCTGTCAGAACACAATAATTTCTGGTTTGATGGGATGCCTCACAAATTAGAGCAAGCCCAGCTCTGCTGGTAACAAGTCCTGATAACTTCCTATCCACTGAACTGGCCTTGCTCTCTACTGATTCCAAAGCTGAAGAGCACAACAGGCTTGGCACAGCCAGGACAGAACACCTTCCTCCCAACAGCTTGTCCTGTCCATCATTTCTCCTGACATTTAAAGAGGAAAGGATGTTAACAGATCAGATGCATTTCCAAAACTCCCCCGTGTGTATATTTGTTGTTAAATTTTCCGTTACCAGGGTGTGTATCTCTGTGAGTTGTTCCTACAGTCATTGCAGCAACCCTTGTCCTTCTCAGAGCCTTTCTCAGCTGGCACCACTGGGTCATGGAAAATAAGAACCAAAAAGCAGCAGCAGCCCTAAAACATGGAGTTCATTGTTTCCAGATGGCTTTCAGCCTGTGGAAAAGGAGACTGGCCCAGAAAGTGGAAGTTGACCGGAGATTCAGGTGTCACATTCACCAGATGACTGCTGATGCTCTGTGGCATTGGCATTCTTGCTGGCAAAGTGAGTTACCACACCCCACTGCATCACTTGTGTCTGTAGAAGAGGGAAGCTCTGGGAATGGTTGGGAGGCAGAAAGTAACACTTTTGGCTGTAATTCTGTGCACTGCTCCTTTGGAAAGGCACATACTGCTCCAGGAGTCCATAGGTGCATGTGCCACTGCATTCTTCTGGCTATCAGCAGGACACATGCCCTACTGTTTAGTAATGCTTTATAAAGGAAGATGCTCCTTTGGCACTTCTCTCTGCACTACCAAAAGAGTGTTCAAGCAGTGTATTTTAGCAGCTGGGGAGTTAAATGGAGTTCCATACAGCATTCCAAGTTTGAATACATCTCCTCAGACCAAACAGTCAGGTTTTGCTTCCGCAGGAACAGGGTGTATCTTTCGGGGTGGCTTAACAGTTCTGATCCCTCAAGGAATTCCATATGCTCTAAGTACTTATGCTGTGCCAGGGAAGAAAAGCTCCCAATTTTTAATGGAAAACTGCCTTGCAGATAAGAGTGGAAACTATCTGTGATCTCTTGCAGGGAAAATTTAAGAGAAGGTCTGACTGCCTTGCGGACAAAAAACTACAAGGTGAATTGAAAAGTCTCTTTAGCTGGTAAAGAGAGGACAGGAAATCTTAGCAAGTTTGGTCCCATTTGGTGTTTGCAGATGTATTCTTTGCTCTTGTCTGGACTCTGCAGTGCAGAAACAGTCACTGGGCTGAGCTCAGGAAGGTGTGCTCTCTTCCAGGGAAGCGTGGTCTGAGAGAACTGCAGCAGCAATGGGCTTGGCACAGCTGCCAGGAGAAGAAGAGGCTGGTCCTGCAGACATGGTATTACCAAACAAAGAAGCAGAAATACGCTGTTTTATTCTGGGAACGTTTTCTCCTGCACAGGTTTGTTTCTTGCTCTCAAAGCATTGCCAAGGGAAGTTCTGCATGAAGAGCAATTTATGTAGTAGTATCCACTGTATTCAGAGCAGAGCTTGGGTTTGAAAGTGTGGATAGCTCATGTGTAAATGGAGCTTCTGTAGGAGCACTTCTGAGGATGTGTCTGTTTTAAGGGATCTCTTACCTATAGCCTCACACCCCACCTCATTTTTCTCATTTAAAAATTCTTTTCTTTCCAGAACTTGTGTTCAGTTGTAGTTGTGCAGGGTGGTATTTGTACACTAAGGGAAGGAGAGATGCAAACAAATCTGTGTAGTTTAAAAATTGAAAGCCTCATCTTCACTTCAGTATTTGCTGAAAGGAATAGTGGGCAGAGGTCCTACAGAGATCTGATGTTTACAAATCTGAGTCTTTTAAGATTCTGGACACAGTGTGTTGATTTTATTTTAATGTGAAAAATTTGAGTTCAATTTGTTCCTGCAGCAAAGCAGTATAAAGCTTATGAAGGTAGAGCCATGATATTCAACTCATCTTGGTGTTATTACAATGTAGGTGAAGCTGTAGTCTGCCTTTGAGTCTTATGTTATGTTGCAGATCCCGAAAACACAAGACGTTAATTTCTTTTCTCTCTTAATTGTAGGCAGTGGCTTTCTCATTCAAAACAGTTTTATTTGTGGTTTATGTTGTATGAGGCCAGTGCCTGCCTGAAGTGCAGAGAAGTGTCCAGCCGTAGTGAACCAGGATTGTTGAGGTGTTTCTCTGAAATAATTCAGGAGGATAAGAATGAATAAGATTATTTATGCCAAGGGTTCATTTGAGGCATAAGAAGTGCAGGTATGGGCTTAGCAGATTTTCTTTTGAATTGCAGGTTCAGACTGAGGGGACACAAAGATCTGCAGAGAAAAGAGCAACTAAAAACCAAGTAAAACTTTGGTGGCTGTGATGTTTAGACTCTGCACTTAGCCCACCCAATTGCATTTTCCTCTGCAAATCCATCTGTGTGGCTCCCTCATGGGAATTGTATTTGGGAGAAGCCCTTAATGTTGCTCCTTCCTGTTGAGTGTGTCTCTACCATTAATCTTCCTTCTGAGTCTCCTTTGATGAGAGAGTGCTTCTAATTTCTCACCTGTATACGGTACAGGCTGAGCCCTGCCTCTTCTGAGGGGGGCATTTTTCATGCTAGGATAACCTGCAATAGCTTCTCTTGATCTTCCAAAAAGCCTGCCAGGCACAGGATATTTACACCTCTGCCCTATGGTGCAGTGGGGTGATTTGCATAATGAAGGTCCAAATGGAACAAGGAACCAAAAGGATAAGCCAGGAGTTAGAAGCAGATTGGATTCTCTGGTTGCAGAGGAAGACTGGCCTCCTGTGCATCAGTCTGCAAGATACAGAGAGATTATTGTGGGTGCAGATTTACAGTGCTGGTAATAGTAACTCCTGAAGTTGCTGATTTTTTGGAATAAAATTGTGTCCATAAAAATTCTAGTTGTACATCCCACATACACAGGGCCTTAGTTTGTGACAGCCAAGAAACAAAATCTGAATCTTGACAACAAGCTGCTGTGGTAAATGCTGCAAGCAGACTTAAGGAATTTGCTGGGTTCCATGCTGAAGGAGATTTTAGCCGTTTTTTTCTCAACCCATAATGAAAAAGCCTTCATCAAACACCATCTTTCAGGTCAGCTGCTAGCACAGAAAGAGATTGAAGACTGACTAATTAATTTTTTTTTTTGAGAGAGAGATCCAGTATGTGTAGTGGCAAGGCAGCCTAGGAAAAGCATTCGTTTTGTAGGCAAAGGAAGAGCATAGTATAAGATTGGATTCAGTTTGCAGAGGCCTTTGAAGAGGAGGAAATGCTAAAATGGCTGAGGGAAGCAGACATTCTCTTGGGCTTTGAGTAGGTGAGAGGTAACAGTGCAGGGAACCTGAAGTAAAATAAGGGCAGGTTTTCAGCAGAAAGATACTGTAGTTGAAGAGTCTGAACTTGCACCTCCCAGAGATGAGGCACTGGAAAAATAAGTGGCATGGAGAGCAATGCATAAATCTTGATTTCAGAAGGAATAATAGGAACAGGCTTTTTTCTTGAATGCTCTTTGGCTTGCTTTGACACTGCAGGACAGGGGAGAAGGTGGAATTTGGTCTGACATGGAATTGTGACTTTAGGCACATCTGCATCTTTTCTGTGCTTTTAACTGTTTTTCAGGTGCCTCGTCGCTTGGGCCCAGGTCACTGCGTGTAGACTGAGGCAGCACGAAGCCCTCTCTTATTTTAAAAGAGTCAGAGAGCACCGTCTCCTGGTTGTGAGCTTTACTAAGTGGAGGGACAAACTCTTGAGAGCTGAACAAGGAGTGCCAGGAGGGAGAAACCACAAGTGGCAGGAGCCCTCTCCAGGTAAAGCCTGTCACCGCTGGCGAGTGGCTGCGAGAGGACAGCGAGCCCTGCGCCTGGGATCTGTGACTGCTGTCAAACAGGTAAGAGAAGATAAAGGTCCCTGTGAGACAGTTATTATTAACTGTCTGTTCCCTCATGAAGACTCAGTGAGTCATGAGGCACTGAGATAGTGTGACAAGGCTTGTATAAGAACCTGTTTTGATTTGTGGTGACTGCTTAGTCCCTGCTGTGAAATTCTTCACAGACTGTGCACACAACTTCATCACCATAATCTGCCACTGATTGCAACAACCATATGGAGTACAGCAATAAGGAAGGGAGACATTTTGACCAGAGAGATGAGAGCACTCCTTCCTCCATGCACAAAGATGAGATGGGATAATCACTGTCCCTGCAGAGCAGAGTGAGCTGTCAGAGTTGCAGCTTTCTTCAAAAGACTCACAGCTAGCAAACTACAAAGAGGTCGATTGATTTTGAAGGGCTGAGTCAGTCCTGCTGGGATCTCATCTGTGCAGTTTCCAGCCTGGGGTCTAGCACATTAAGCTTCCTGCAGAGCTGTGAGCCTAACTGTCTCTAAGACTGGTTTGTGTGAGTGCTGTGTGCATTGTGTTTACTCTTGGCAGCAGCTGTGTTATTTCTGTTTGCAGGCCTGCAACTACTGGACCAGAGCAGCTGCCTTTTCCCAATGCTTACGGCAGTGCAGTACCCTCATAGGTGTTAGGAAAAGCAGGAAGATGTCTCTCTCTTGGTCCACGAGTAAGAAGATTTTCCCCCCTCTCTTCTATTCACAGGGCCATGTGGGGAGTGTGAGTGGGGAGGGAAGGGAATTAGTGCTTACCAGCTAAATGACTGGGATTCCTCTGTGGAGTAGGAGCTCATGGCAATCAAACTGAGTGGATTTCTTCTGTGTTCAGGAGTCAGAGGACTAAGGGCTTGTGGCAGCTTTGATCTCTCCCTCTCTAGGTCCAAGGTTAGTTCCTGTGTGATTCCTCTTTTGTTTCTCAGAAAGCAGAAGAGGCAAAGAAGAAGATTCAGCACCAACTAGACTTTTTCCCAGTGCTGTTCAGCGCTGGCTGGTGATCTACAGGAACCAAAACAGGGCTGAAAGGCTGCTGGAGAGACCTGATGTGGTAGGACCCTGTCGTGCACGTGAAAGGATCCAGGAGAACACAGCAGAGGTGGACTTGGAGGAGTGGGATAAGAAGTGGCTTGGGTAAGTGGAGTGGAGGGCTGTGGGCTTCCTCTTGCTGACATCATCAGGGAAGGGCTCCCTTGTATGGCTGGTAAAGCTTATTTGCCTCCTTTGCCTGCAGGAGGAAATATCTGAGGTGGTGGCATCACACAGTGGCACTGCACCGGTGCCAGCATGACAGGAGACTGCTCTGTCTGGCAAGGGGGTGGCATCAGTGGAGGGAAGCCAGCAGGGCGGTGATACTGGCTCAGGTGTTGGTGAGTGTCTGGTGATGGGTGTTACTGGGCAAGCCTGCTCTGCCTGTAGCCTCACACACATCCTGGGAGATGAGACCTGGGAGTTTAACAAGTACCAGTGTACACCAGAATTCCTGGTTTGCTGCTGTGGCTAGTTTTTTCCATTGTTCTTTCTGAAATGCCAGCTTGACAGACTAGCATATCCACAGATTTAGTTGTGATTTGCCCTTCCAGATGAGAAGCTGAAACAGGATTTGTCTAGATTGTCTGTAGACTATGCAAAAAGTTCACAGCAATTATTACAATCTTTGTCCTGATACGTGTTCCTGATAGATCCCACTGGTGTCCACAGCTTACCAAGAGCTGTCATTTGGCGTCCTCTTCTGCTCATGCCCATGTTCTGCCTGGTTCCTGGGCATTAGCTGTGTGAGATGTGCTCTAGCCTGCCCAGGTAACAAGATGATGCCTGTATAGTGTGGGCATCTCCATAGTCACTGAGGAGCTGTGCTGGAGCACAATGGGGCATGGTCCTGTCCCCAGGCAACTGTGACTTAATTAGCCACACTATCTGCAGGAGACAGTAGTTCAGCAAGAGCTCTGTTACTAGTCAGCTCTGTTTGTTACCAATGCAAAGTCATTTAAGAGGGACCCTGGAAAGCAACTGGAACAAGGTGGGACTGGAGGAAAGTGAGGTCATTTGTCTGCCAGAGCCCAGGCAATCTGTGTGCTGCCTCTTTTCCTGGCAGGACCAGAAGCAGCTGATAGAAAAGGCCTGGAGGGTGTGGAGACGAAGATATTTGCAAAGCTGCGTGGTGCAGAAACTTTTGGAGGAGGAAGCCAGGAGCCTCCTGTCTCAGGTAAGCATTTATGACTGCTTCAATTCAGTGGACCTCAGTGGTACAAAAAGCACCCCAGATGGACAACTGGGGTTCCCTGTATCTCTCTCCCTGCACAATGCACTTGCTTAGGGAGAAGTTGAATACATCAAGGAATGGAACTTGGCAATAAAAAGGGAAAAAAGCTTCCAGCTTTACACAGGTTCGTCTCTGGGTGTTTTTCAAAGCTTTGTGTCAGGAGTCATCCCTGACACATGCCCCCTTCCCTGCTGTTATTAGTGATGTTAATCCCATAATCCCCTGCCTCTTGAGACCCTACTCAGGAAAGAAACAGGCTCCACATTGGTGCAGGAGGACTGTGCTGATTTGCACCCAGGGGCAAGAAAATCACTATGAATTTGAGCGAGCAGGCAAAGCCTTAGAATTCATATCCAGTTTGTTCCTCTGCCTGCCTCTGGAAGACTCATGCAGTATTAAGTCCTCCTGTAAGAAGACAGGAGTAGGTACTGAAATTAGAGGGTAGAGGGAGCATTGGTCTTTCTTTTCTCACATTGATCTTTCTTTCCTCACATTGATTTGTACTCTGCATGCCCCATATTGGCTCCAGGAGAGACGGGGAGGATTTTGAGTGTAGGGCGAGGCAGCTGGCAGAGCCATTGCTAGAAGGAAAGCTATGTTTGCAGGTTCTGTGAGAATGGCTGCAGCCCCTCAAGGGTAACTCGAGTGTTTGATTTGTCCACTTCCCTCTTTCAGGCCTTTGGAAGGTGGCGGCAGCTCACAGCATTCCAGCACAAGGACAAAGGATCCTGCTGAATGGAGGAGGCCTGCCTGCAGCTGCTGCTCATTTCAGGATAGGTGGAGGATACAGCTCCTGTCACAACAAAGCGCTGGTCCTGTGCCGTCAGGAAAGAGAACACTCTGCTCTTATGATAAAAGCAGTGCTGCAGGCCAGAAGGATGACAGCCAAAGAACAACCAGGAGGAGATGGCACCTAGTGAAAGGTTCTCTTTAAAGGACTTGCATCCTACCTCCTTAGCAGCACAAATGGAGAAGTTACTCCCAGTTGTTATGAGGTTGCATTCTTTTCTCCTCTGGACCCTGCTTTTGCTGGAGTCCTGATTAAAGGTCAAAAAACCACCTTATAGGCTTTCCTTTTACTCAGTGCTTTTTCTCTGGACAGAAGCTTGGTGTCAAAGGGAAGTATGCAAATACAGTCTTAGAGATGAGCAGGAGTTTGTGGGTGCTAGATCCTGTTGATTCCAAACACTGGGTTGGGTAGGTGCAAACACAGGTCTTTACTTTTCGATTTGGGTTTTACACTGTGGGGGGCAGATTTCCACATGGCTCCCACCTCCTCCCCCTGTCTAGGTCCATCAGCTCTTCATTAAGCCTTTCAGTGGGTGGCCAACCTCCTGACTGCTTCCTGCTGGTTCATTTCTGTGCTGAATGGGTAAGGGATGAAGAAACCTGCTGGGAACAGCTGAGCACCAAAAGCTTTGCTGAGGCAAGACAGGCGTGTCTGATCCCCAGCCTTCCCATTACTTGCCTCTGTGATTGATGCCCTGTAATTATCCTGGATATATGAGCCCGGTCTCAGACAGCTGTAACAAGAGGGTCTGAAGAATCTGGAAAAGGCTTTTCTTCCTTGCTTGTTTGAAAGAGATGCTCACAGCATGGTGGGGATCTTGAAATCCCACTGGGAATTGCCCCGAGGTCGTTTTCCTAGCCTGTGGTGGCTTTGCAGGATTGTTAAGTACACAAAGCAGCCTCAGTAGCTTCCCCAACCCCTTATTCCAATGCCAGTGAGGCCTAAGGCTGTTAAGAGTCATTAGGTCAGGAAAGATAGGTTATCTTTCCTGATCTAAGCTTATCTTTCCCTACAGGCGCTGGAAAAGGATACCACAACTCCCATGACCTTGCAGAACTGAGCCAAATAGTGTAGCTGCTTACTTTTGGTAAATTCTAGGATTTAAGCTTTCTCTGCTCTGCTATGGAGCTTTGGCCATACTCCGGGGCATGCACTGAAAGTGAAGGCAGAACTGCCCCAGAAACAATCAATCCCTTGTGTCAGGTGATTAATTAGGAAACAACTTGAGTCTCTGCTAGAGCATGGCCTAGTACAAGAGACATTTGTATGTGTGTATTTTATTGTACAGTCTAGTGTGATTCCTACTTAGTCTTATCCAGAATGGAAATTCACATAGTCCTATTAAAAAGAAAGCAGGAAATACAATACAGGGAGAAAAGTTAGGAAGAAAATTTGAACCGTTTTCTGGAGTGAGTGCAAAAGAGCCTGATGATTAACTATGAAGAAGTACATTTCAGGAGTGCAATATAAAAGCAATTTGACCTTCTTTTCCAGGCTGGTAACTGCTGAAATAATCCCCTTGCATAGGTACAGCTGACAGGAGTGCTTCTGTCCTGTGCCAACATTTCTGGCATGGGAAAGTTATAGAATCTCGTGTTCTCCTGTTACTGTAATTAGCATAACCATGAGTAGCAGCTCTTCATCCTGCAGACGTGGCCTCTGGGCTTAGTCTGGAGCCTCAGCTCAGAGGTTCAGGTATTTCTGGCTATTGTTCAGTGAGAACAGTCAGGGAGCCTTTGTGTTGAGGACAGAACACATAGTGTGGGTAGATCAGAGCTCCAGCGTGGTCACTGGGTTAGGAGTGTGGTCCTTGTCAGCACAGGAGCTGCTGCTTTCCCCGAAGTCAGTGGACGGGAGGAGGAAGTAAGAGATTAGAATAATATTCACTGCTGAGTTGGAGAGTTCAATAGCTCAAAAGTATCCTCCACAACCTGCCAGAGGCAGTTTTCTAGTGGGAAGTCGTTGTCCACCAGGTTGACCAAGTAATAGTTGTCATGGATGTACTGGATGATCATGCGAGAGGGCGACTCCTCTTCATAGAGCTTGGCCCATTGCTCGATCCACAGTGCAAAGGCCTCGTCCTGCCATGGGAACAAAAAAAAGCTGGCAGTTGTATAACATCTCCATGTTACTTAATTTAGGATACCCAGTGTTACACATGACTGGCCAGACTGTGGCTTGTTTCTTCCCGGTAAAAATGGCAAGAATTGAGCAAGGAGCCTTGTGCTTTCCAGTCAGGGTGAAGTGCCCAGAGCTGAAAGGAGACACATTTGCAGTACAACAGATGGCTCAGTGCTGCCCAATTATGTGTAAGAGAGGAGGAAGAGCCAGTGTCCAGCACTCTGAGGCCTGGTACAGTGACAGCAGTGGCTCTCGATCCCCATTACTGGGTGCTTTGTGCCTGGGAACAGCTCTTGCTGGCGCTGAGAGAGCAGGAGCAGCAAGACCTGTACCTCTGCAAGCCAATACAGCAAGAGCCCTCAACTGTGAGGA
This sequence comes from Dryoscopus gambensis, assembly GCA_013389985.1. Classification (NCBI taxonomy): domain Eukaryota; kingdom Metazoa; phylum Chordata; class Aves; order Passeriformes; family Malaconotidae; genus Dryoscopus; species Dryoscopus gambensis. The sequence continues at coordinate 177,491 of WEIT01040738.1, read as the reverse complement.
GTATCAGAGACTAAAACCAAACCAGACACTCTGAACTTCCTTCTTGTGGTGATATTTTGTTGTTTTCCATTGTATTCCCTATGATCTCCATGTTCTTTGTTATAAATTGGTTTATCCCTGTTCTCCCCCTCCTCGTGCTCCCCAGTTAGTACAGCCCAAGTTCAAGCCGCTCCTCCAGCACCCTGAATATGGTTGTACCCCTCCCCTAGTTCCAGCAGTTTCCCTGCCCATCAACCAAACCCCTCCCTTTGTGCTAGCTGGTTCCCCGTCTATCACCTAAACCCCTCCAGTTCTCCCTAATATGGCATGTGTCAATCCCCTGACACCCACCCCCCTCAAATACATCCCACTCTGGAAATCCCCTAATCCATGACATCCCATTGGCCCATGTGACCCTTCTCCCTCTGCCCCTTCACCCCACTGAATGCTGTACCTGTCTATCCCCTATGTATCCCTCCCCTGTGGGCTCCTCATTGGCCCCTGGTTGGGATACACCCCTTGGTTCCCCCTATACTTAAGCTGTTGCACACCCCAGTTCACTGCCTGTTCCCGGGTGTTCCCTCTGGAGCATAAACCTTTGGATTACACCAGGAGGCAAGCCTCCCCGCCTCCCTCTGTCTCTCCCCTCGTCTTGGGTTGCTAAACAGCTGCTGTCCTTGGGGCTTCAGCTCCCAGGAGCTGACAGGAGCTCTGCAGTGGCACAGGGCTTTGTGCCTCCAGCCACTCCCCACACCTGCCGCACACCGCGGGAGCTAGCCAAGGAGGTGGTCACCTTAGCGGTCACCTTAGCGGTCACCGCGACACTTCTCTTCTGAACTTGTGTGCTGGTCATCACAGCGATGTATCCAGCAGAAGGCAGGACTCACCTTCCAGGAGAGGAAGCTTACAGGATCCACCACAGTGGGCTGGATGATCTCTCTTCCTGGGAAGATGCCCCAGGTGACAGCATTGGGTTGCAGATCTGGAGCATTGGTGATATTCTGGCCCTGCCAAAGGAAGGAAAACCTTTCTGAAGCAACTGCTGGAGGAGGGATTGAGTGAGTTGGAAAAAGTGTATTTACCCTCTCCTTGTTAAGGGACTAGACAGCTGCTGCACACTGCAGCTGACGTGCTTTACTTTCCCTTCCCTTCATCAGCCCTCATGTCTGAATATTTGGTGTTTGTCTCTCTCCCAAGGTGGAGAAAGGAAAGTGTCCTGTGAATAACGGTCTACCTTGACATTGACAATGTGGTAGTTCACTCGCAACTCGTACTTCTTCAGCACCTTGAGCAGTGCCGTGACAATTTCGCTGGAGGTGAAGAACTCCAGGTATGCCTGCAGGGAGGGATGGAGAAGGAAGAAGAGAATCAGAGCCTTAAATCACAGCAGAACTGAGACAAATACAGGTAAACAAGGATGTTTGTAGAGTCTGGGCTGCCTTGTATGTTCATCCCCAGAAACACGTACCACAGAGGCTTGAGCAAAGGGCAGAGCAAATTAGCAAGCAAGCTAGGGAAAAAAATTAATTGGGGAGAGCAGAGGGAACAGCCCAGGAACAGTGCACTCAAGAAAGCTACAGGCTTCCTGTTTTGCATCCACGCAAGCAGACAAGCTGGAATGAACTCCAGTGTAAACACAACTGCTGCACAAGGAAGCAGTCTGTGCCAGAATGCTTGGAAGAAGCCAGAGCTTAACCTTTATTTTACAACAGTGTCTTGCCAAGGCAGCCCAGCCTGGTGAATGCAGAACACAGGGGTGTCAGCTGGGCTCTCCCAAGCACCACTCCCTGTCCTCATCTTTTGTTCACAATTCTCTCCATGTGCTTATAAAACCAAATTCTGTACTTGCTCTGTGCTTGGCTGCCCCCAACAACTGCTCCCCCTCCCCCCATTTCCTGGCTATTGTGTGAGATGATGGATTTCCCTCACCTCAGGGGAATTTTTTCCTTTGAAAACATAACTGCATTTGCCATCTGGTGGTCTCCAGCTTTACTGTTTTGGATCCCTTTTGAACAAGGATGCTTTGTTTTCCAGTATGAGCTACTTCCCTGGCATTTACCTTGATGGGATATTCCTATCACAGCCATTAGTGGCAAGGCTCTAGGGCCTGAAATGCCTGACAGCGGGAGACAGGCATGGCAGGCACAACTGCTTGCAGGCCAGGGAAGGAACGTGACAGTTGTCTGAACAACACAGCATAGTGTGTGGGCTGGGAGCAACTGTGGAGAACTCTGCCTTACAGGAGGACAGAGGAAATTTTTAAATACCCCTTTATCACCATGAGATGCTGGGTGGTAGAGATACTACCTCACTGATTCCCATTTTATGAAAAATCTGGGTACTTTGTGCATCACTGAATCAGNAAATTTTTAAATAAATCAGATGCTGGGTGGTAGAGATACTACCTCACTGATTCCCATTTTATGAAAAATCTGGGTACTTTGTGCATCACTGAATCAGACGCAGGGGGCAGGCACATATATGTATATATATGTATGTATATATAAAATGTGACAGCCCTGCTCTAGAAATAAGTTACCAGTAATTACCTGCTGAGAGTAAAACCATGAAACTCTACAGATGTTCAGTAGATGTTTTGAGGTGGAAAACAGCTGTGAAATCAGCCACAGAGATGGCATTGTGGCTCTGAAGACACCAGAGGAGCTTTGCCTCATCTCACCAAGAACACATTAAGATAAGGAGCAGGCAGAAAGACTATGTGGATGTAAGCCTGGGACCTCCCAACCTAAGAGAGACCAAACTGGGTCATAACTCTTTACTGCCTAGGCCAGAGTAATACGGTACCTTTTGGAAAACATAACCTCCACTGGGCCCCCAGCCTACAATGGGGTCTGTGGATGGTTTGCCATTGATGTTTGGCTGGGAGTTAATGGTCAGGATTCCTCGTCTGTTGACCTTCTCCAGTTGGTCCTTCAGAAGGTTGGTTTCAGTAGCAAGAGGGTCATCATTCCAAGGCATACACGTAACCTACCACGAGGAGAAAGGATGGCTCACAATGGAAGTAACAACCCTTTGATTACCATCTGGATGTGTAAGGAACTCAGGAGTGCCTTAATGGTCTCAAACACACCTGCCTCAGGAGAATTCCCTGGTTTGGTTGAAGGGTTAGGATATGCTCAACTGTAAGAATGACTGCCAAAGTCAATTGATACTGGTCCTGTCATACTGTAGCACCTTTCCTTCTGTGCTGAGCCCTAGCTCTGGCTGTTGGACCCCCTTCAACCAGTGTGCCAGCAAATCCTTTTGAATAGAGAAGTGCCCGTTCTTCTTTAGAAGAACAGTGTGGTACCAGGAGCAAGAGGAAATGTGCACTATTGTTTGTGCCACACTGACCATCCCTTCCTGGGCTCTCACTCACCTTGTACCCATTCCTGTTGGGTTCTCCAGTGATGTAACACGTGAACACCTCAAAGACACTTTCCTCACCAGTAAGTTCTTCTCCCCACATCTTCAGAAGCTCCTCCCGGGGAGACTTGCTCTTCAGGTAGAAGAGGTAATAGTCCTTCAGTTCCCCAAAAGCTGGAGAGGAGGAATTACCCCTGTAAGGAGAGAAGAACTGAAGTCAGAATTGAAGTCACCAAGGAAGATGAGCTGATTTGGTGATGCAGGAAGACAGCCAACCAGCAAGAGAAGTACACAACAAAACCCACCTAGACACCAAAAGTCTCAACATCTTGGTGCCATTTGCCTCGCCTCAGTCAAATCCAAGCAATGGGGGACCCCTTTGTTATGAGCCCACCTGAAGTATGCCCAGGACACCAGGCTTTCCTAGTGCAGCTCTGCCTTACTGCAGGTGCCAGCTTACCATCGGCCATTGGGGAAGTCATCCCACTCTTGAGTTCGATAGATGTAACTCTTTGGCCTGGAGGCCCAGAAGATTGGTCGGACATCTTCCACTCTTCTCTTGGGGTGAGCGCTGACTGCCCAGGGCAGAGGCCGCCTGCATAGGACGAGCAGATGTTAACACAGTTCCTCTGCTGACTTTCCACTAAAGGCTGGAAGCCTTTCCCATGGTGCAATTTGCCCCTGGGGAGAAATAACAGGGAGTGAGAAGAGTTCTGTTTGTCAAGAAGTAGGACAGGAAACTCTTCTTCCTTTATGAAAAATATTTTCTACTCAGTTCCCTCACAGGATGCTCAGTAGGGGTCTATTTAGTGTTCAGGTACAGGACATGCACCTGAAATTGAAAAAGGTAAGGGCAAAGCCCTATGGGAAGCTACTTAAAGGAAAAATAAAAAACAGCTGTCAGTTTTCCTTTGCTCCCTCTTGTCTGTGCTGAAGCCTGTGGACTCAGAGAGAAGTCCACATTCCCTTTCTCAGCTGCAGAGAACTGTAGAAACCTACAGTGGGAGCATACCCCTAGCCTGTAAGGTATGGGTATCATAAAACCTTGATGTTTTATGATCATGATGGGCATAAAAACATGCTTCTTCAAAGTGGCAGCTCTAAGCTCTGGGTTTTTAAAGTCTCAGAATGGCTACTTCAAAGCTACTTGACTAAAACAAACTCCTCCTTTCACTGTCCCCTCTATTCCTCCCAGCTTTTGTTGGAGATCTGCGGGAAGGGTGAACTACTAAATGCAAAAAAGGTGATAAAATTAAAAAAGAAAAAAAAAGGAGAAAAGGAGAGTAGAGGTATTGACCCATCCACTGTTTGTACTTTCAGTGGATGGATGGATGGGAAAGTGGAACTAACAGAAGCCAACACATTCTGCTCACCTGGGGTCCTCTTTCCATATGCCCAGGCGCTTCAGGACTTCGGTTGTAGCCACTTCCCGATTGAGGGTGTAAAAGTGGAGCCCGTGCACCAGTCCACTGTCCAGCAGCTCCCGGCACATGGATACTGCCAGCTCCACCCCATAGTTCCGGATGGCTGCGTCGTTGTCCTTGATGGGTTCAATCACATCTTTGATTTCCTGAGGCACTTCCAGCTTGGAGAGCTTCACCAGCTGGCGCAGGGAGTGGTAACCCTGGATGAGGATGCACACTTGTCATTTTTCCAGGACCCTTTTTTGCCATCCCAGTAACACAGGTACTTGACCTCGATTTTGTGGCAGGAGAGTTAGAATTGAGGCTCTTGGAGTCTACTCCCAGGCCTCATCTCTAGAATGGTTAATACAGTCCAGGTCATGTCACTTTAGGTGCTTTCTCCCCATGGCCTTGCCTGAGCCCAGCGTGCTGACAGTGACCTCAGGTCTGGCAGGCCGTGGTCCTTTATATCCCTTTTTGCAATATGGGCACAAGAAACGTTTTCAGCTTATTAGCTGCCTAAGAGTTTAATTTGGCAAACCACCTACAGATTTATCACATTTGATGCCTTGTGGGACTACCTAAAAACAGAGGCTAGGCAAAACTAAGAGAATAAGAAGCAGTTATATTTATTGAAGGGCCTTCAGGTACATTAGGGCAGACAAAGCCCTCCCAGGGGCTACACTCAAAATGGACGATGGGTCACAGGGTTTTCATCCTTTTACAAGTTTGGTCCATTTTCATATCGGGGGTTAACCCTCCAATTACAGCTTCAGGTAATGAACTCATTTACCCCAAGTGTGCTCCCCCCTCAACTCACTTCTGTTTACATTTCTTGGGGCCTGAGACAGTGAGGTATCCTTGAGTTTCAGGCCTAGAGAGGAATTGTTGTGTCTGACCAAAGTGGGAGAACAGTAGCTAACAGTCTACATGGAGTTTAGAGTTACACACCAAAGAATTGCAGAACTACAAATACATAAAAAATATAAAAGCTAAAATCCTAAGGCATCACATTCAGCACTCTCTCTTCCCTGAGATTTTGTGGAGGATATTTACAGACCTCTCTGAGGCCCTGACCCACAAACACCTAACGCCCTAGATCCTTATTACCTCCCCAAATCCAAATTACTGGATTTCACCTGTATAGGGAAGATGCCTGGAATAATGGGGCAGGTAATGCCAATGGCTTGACAATCCTTCATGAACTTGAGAAAGGTTTCTGGTCGGAAGAAAAGCTGTGTAATGATGAAGTCTGCTCCAGCAAAGACTTTCTCCTTCAGGTGCCTCAGGTCTGCCTCATAGCTCTCTGCTTCAGGATGACCCTTGGGGTAGCCTTTGGGGAGAAGAGGAGAATAAATGAAGAATGTGGTCAGGACAACATGCAGAAATTAGGAAGTACCCAATCTGATTGTACTGTCACAGCCCAGGTCCAGGGAGGGACTACTGAGCTGATTTCCCTGTCTCAGATCCTCAGAGTGTTGCACACTCTGCAACAGAAGCCATTTACCTGCCACACAGATGTCAAAGTAATCATCAAATTCACTGCGAATATGCTTAACCAGGTCAACAGCATAGTTGAAGCCATCTACTTCTTCCTCCCATTCCTCACCAGCAGGATCTGAAAAGAGAACAAATCCACAGATCTCTCCAACTGTTTGCTGAACTCAGATCTGCTAGTTCTGTAAAAACCTCCTGCTATCAAAGGAAGACAGAGATGAGCTCCCAAATCTGCAGCTTTACCTATGAACTGGTTTTGTCTGCTCTTGAGCTGGAGGGACTGCTAACAAAGGGCTCAGGTGAAACACAGTCTCAGCATTTAATTCCTGCAGAAGGAGCCCCTAAATCTTACTTTTCTTGTTTTTACCCTGGAATTGAACACAACAGCAGCACAGCCTCCACACTACATATCACAGGACAGAAGGATTCACCTCCACGGAGTGCCATGATGTTCTTCAACCCAAGCCGCTTGGCCTTCTGCAGATGCCCTGTGATGTCATCCTTGGTCTGGTTGCAGCATGTCATGTGCAGGATGGTCTCCAGGCCACAGTAGTTGACTGCAGTGTTGGCAATAATCATGGAAGAGGTTTCCTTGTCAGATCCTGGATCCCCTGCAGGGTGCCACGTCACATCAATGAAAAGGGGACCACCTGCTCCCATGCGGTCAAACCTGTGGGTTTTAGAGCTGTGTTAGCCTACACCAGGTAGGCAAATCCCCTCCCTATGCCTGGAATATCTTGCTCACTGCTAGAATGCCAGCAGCAGGCAGAGAGAGCTTGGATGACAGCAAGCGGATAGACCACAGAAGCGTTGCACTGAGAGTTTAGCAAGTGGCCAATGTAAATAAGGAAAGCCGCCCTTTAAGGCTCTGTGGGGAAGAGCTTACAATCTCTTTGAAGAAGAGGCAACTGAGGTGTTCTCTGTACAACAAACTTTCTCCCTTCATGCTCTAAATAGACTGATCCAGCTTCTGACAGACAGCAATGCAAGTCCCATTCCTTTTGAGATGGGAGACTATGCTGCAGCCCCCTGCTGCCAGCTTGAACTGGAGAGGCCACGAATACAAAAAGATGGACCAGAACTCCATTGTGTTCCTAAGTGTGCCTAAAAGAGGAGACAAGGGATTCCCTAACTTGTCTCTCTCCTCCTCTAAGGTGGAATAGGCCCTTCTGTTTCATATATGGCATTGGCATACAGCAGTTACAAAAAGAATTATGAAATACCCTCTTCTCCTCCAGGTAAGTACACAGTGGCTCCTGGGGCTCCAGAATAACTCCTAGCTCTGCTGAGACCTACCAGCTTTCATTTAGCATGTAGATGGGGACACCTCTGACAGAGGCTAAAACTGTAATACTGAGGCACAAACCATAGTGGCTGGATGAATATTGAAAGGAAGTGGGAATCTGTTTCAGAGATTTTGGCACACTGTCCATCAAGGAGTATTTTCTGCTTTTACGAGGTACTTTTCTGCCCCAGCATTGTGCTTCAGACCCATAACATTGGGGTTACTCCATCTTCCCAGGGCATGGGAGAGGGGAAACAGCCTGGCCCCTCAGTAGTCCCACCGTGACACTTAACTCTTCAGGGCCTCCAAGGAAGACAAGTTACCTGGTGTCCATTACCCTCCTCAGCAGGAAAGCACAGCCCCATTACCTGCTTCGTCACCTGGAACGGGAGACAGAGCATGGGGCAGAGCCTGCCTCATTAGCTATTTCCCTGCCCTCCACCACAGATACTTCCCCTCTCCCCTCTCCTACCCTGCAGCGCTCACCTGGAGATGAGATTGACAGCAGCATTGGCTGTGCGTGGAGGGAAGAACTCCAGGGAGAACCACTTGTCTCCAGCATCCTGCCGGCGGCGCATCTTCTCCCGCAGCCGCTCATGCCGGTCGGCATCGAGGACAGGGGTAGAGCAGCGCGAGTTGTCCTTGGAGCTCTCGCTTCCGCTGCTGCTGCCGCCATCAGACCTGGAGCTGGAACTGGCGCTGCAGGTATGCTGGGTCTCATTAACCATGGTGAGAGCTCTGGAGAGGGGAGCAGGAGGAGTATGGTCAGTACACGGGTCTCTGCAAGGAGCAGGTACTGCTGGAGTGGGCAGCAGATGATAAAAGAAGCCTGTGCGAAGACCCAACATTCCTCACCATCAAGGAGTCCCTTTTGCCAGCTTTCACTGTAAGCTGTAGTGGGAGATCTGGGGAAAACACAATAAAAAGCGTACGTTTAGATAGTGCTGAGAGAAATAACACAGCTCTTGGCTTCATGCCACTTTGATGCAGCTCCTCTGTGCCTGCTGGGTCAAATTTGGCTCTCAGAAGAGTCAGGTCAACATCACTTTTACCCTGACTACAACTCAGCAAGCCAGGGTGCCCATGTGAATTAGCTGATGGCCTCTGTCATATTGTGGCCTTGGGCTGGGCATGCCAGCAGAAAGTTTTTTGTCTCCTGCAGCTGTTTCCTGGACTGTATCCATCTTCAGAGTTGCCATTCTGTTTGTTCCCAAAAGGCAGCACTGCTTTACAGTGGTAGGTAAGAAAGTCAGTGCTAATGGGGCAGGTACTCAAGAATGCACAAATTATTGCTACGTCAGAAACAAAGTACAGAATCCCCTCTGACCCGGCCATCCCCACAAACTGTCCTTTGTTTTCTTTGCTGGCATCACGGCTGCATTTCCAACCATCAGCCTTCTCCACAAGACACACCATCTCCACAGACAACTGTCCCTGTGCCAGTCCCATTGCACACACTCAACTAAGTCTTTACCAGATACACTGTTCCCTTTGTCATCAATTGTGCCTGCTTGGAAACAAGGCCAGCAGAGACCATCCTTGTCTCACTGCCTCACAACGAGGTCAGCTGTGCTTGCTTGGCTTTACAGAAAGCAAAACAGCATTGCAAGTCAGTGGTAAGAGTAGGTTTAAGGTACCCAACTCCACTTAGCTCTGCAAAATGTCCCATCCTGTGCCTTTAAAATGAGGTAGGGATTACAGACAGTTACGGAAGAGCTACTACAAAATTTGGATCCATGTTATTTGCTTTAGTACCTGCCAAAACTTAAAACTGTCACTGGGAAGCAGCATGTTGTCCAAGCATTACATAACTTTGGAGCCTGTTTTGGAGGAAGCAGCTGTGCGAGCCAGTGCACACTCTCAGTCCTTATCATAAGCTCTGTGGGTTTAGTTCAGCCAAGAAGACTTTGAACTCGTCTTCTACTGTTTACACTTGAGCTGCCAATCAAGCAAAACCCTTTGGGAGAAAGTCTACTTTTATCACCTGGGGAATCTCTCCAGCTGGCAGGAGATGTGAGAAAGAAGCACAGGCCTTCTGCTGCCAAGAGGAACTGGGAGCCTTAGATCTCTTGTGTACCAACATAGCGGCTGTGGTAAAAATCAGCAGCACAGACCTACTGACAAGTGAAACAAAACCAACTGGGCGCACAGTCACAGCCCTCACCAAGCCGAGAGGACTTTGCCTGACATCCACAGGCACTAATCTGGGAGAATTATCCCCAAGCATGTGTTGGTGATCAAGCTAGCAGCTCACAATCACGTGCTGTCAACTCCCAATATCTCATTCCTAGCAAGCATGGCACAGCACTGTAGGCAAATCAAAGGAGCTTTGTTTTCTGGCTTGAGATTTAACACCCATCACATAGAAAAGGTGTTCATGTCTTTATGTCTCTACAAAATGAGACTTGCTGTTGAGGAAAGGCCCTTATCTTACTGGCAATATCAAATCATGAAGACAGGAGAAAGGCCCACTTAGATTTTTGTCTACAGGCAGCATTTGGAACAATTTCCTTACCATGGTATGTATCACAGAGTTGCTGACAGATACTTCAAGTTATTGCAAAGAGAAAAAAGATAAGTCTAAACAACAAGAACGGCGGGAAAGTAAGACAATTCTTAACACCTGTCAATGCTCCTGCTCCCATCTTCGCCACATTGCAGAGCTCAAAGATCCGCAGCTCAGCACATTGCTGATGCACAGCATGGACGTACCTACTGTGTTTTTACGATGCTGGTGGTATTCAAACTCCTTCCAGCTCTGAGCTGACACCAACACACACAGCGTGGAGTCTGCATTCCCCTAAGCTCAGTTTTACCCTCAAGACTAAACTCGGCTGCACCAGATGCACGCTTCACACAGGGTGCACACGCTGCACGGGGCTGCTCCAGGGCCACAGCAGCAGGCTGACAGCCGGGCGGGCAGCGCAGGGGCCCGCGGCTGCATGCACCGCCGGAACGGCTGATGGAGCAGCGGCTCGGCCGCGGGGACAGCCGGGGGGA